>JAANDH010001439.1:0-43672 GCA_011799765.1 Nymphaea thermarum
TGATGAAGCACTTCCTATACAAGGTACAACACATGATGGAAAGTGACTAATAGCGATGCAGCCATAGCAAGTAAAAATGATGAACATTCCAACATAAAGCACATGCCACATGATAGAATCTGTTGCTGCTTGGAAGTTTGTGTTGAAAAGGAGATGAGAATGGAGTTTGTCAAGATCTTCCTTTAATCAGTTGAAAATATCGATCAAATTATTTATTCAGTCATTGCTTCACTCTTGGCCGCGAACCGTGTCGGAGTTCAATTACTAAAAATACAAAATTACGTACAAATTTTTACATGCAAGACATAGCGTAACTAGTCGGACTGGAGCTTAGATAAAACATGTTGCTAGTTTGGTACCTGCTCCTAAGCCTTATGGGATAGACCATAGTACTAGTTGGTAGTACACTATCCCTACTCTGGGTCCTGACGCAGCCCTAGATCGTGAACACAGAATGCACTATAACATTCATTTGAAGAGCGACTCATTTACCCAGAACATTTAGATGTTGTTGAAAATTAGATGTTTATTGGATCTGGAAGGGAAAGCTCTATACCTTATTACCAAATTGGATGAGAAATCCCTTATTGAACTTAAACTGTCTGAATCTGGATTCAAATCCAATATCGCATTATGTTCAAATCATGGACATTCCCACCTGTCTTGACTCACATTCAATTTTATGGTTCCAAACAACTACAAGAATAAAATTTGAGAGCGAAAGGCATTAAGTGCAAGTTGGACCCAAAATCCTCATCTTTAGTGTCATCCTTCTAGAGTATTCAATGGTGTCGTCTCAATTCAAATCGAATTGTTGGTAAATCGATTCGGTTCACTGGCTAATACAAAGAGTGCCACTATTATTCAGGCGAATCGCCGGCAATCTGGCTGATGCGATTCAGTTTTTTTTGTTTTAATATCTCTAATATTCAACCATGTACAACATTTAAATTGAATATTTTGGTTCAATCCAATTGTTGACTTGAACTTCTAATGCATGTGGTAACCATGACAACTTGAGCAATTAATTTAGAAAAAATTGTTTTTGATGCTAAAATCAAGTTCTTTGATGTTATTTTACCAGCCTTTCTGAATTAGAACAATATGTTACTATTTTATGAATCTGTCTTAAAATTTGAATATATTCATATAACACTTGTTCACTTATTTCATATATCTATTCTAATTTTGGGGTAGATTTGTAAAACACTCACTTCTAATATCAATTGATGCCTTTGACAATTTGGTAACAGTAATACATGGTTATTATATTTTGAATTTGCCCTAAAAAATAAGACAAATTCATGGTACCCTATAACACATAAATTCTATGAATCTGCTTCATTTTTTGGAATAAATTTATTGAACAACAATAATGTGTTATTAAGGTAGTGTATATGGGCTATGACCGCTCATAAAAGCCGCATAATAGGAACAAGGTCCACTGATGAGCAAGGAATGGAGAACATACCAGTAGTTAAGTTCAAGAAGACATGAAAAATGAATAAATTCCATGAAATATAGTTCTCACAAACTCAGCCATAGTTATATACTGGGCCATAGGTAGGTGGATACGCTTCACAGAGCCCATTCCATGAAAGCTTAAATTAGTAGTTGATCTTGGGTAGATCTACGTCCAGTCATATAAGACAGCCCCATGAGACTCGGGCTATCTTATATAATTTTATATGCTTAGTGTTTTGTGAAAAAATTTTTAGCTCCGCCCCTGATTATATACTAAAGTGTAACACTGTAATTTTAACATCTGAATAGTGAATACCCATGTTATCTTTGAGAGAAATTGATTTAAAAAGTATAGTAAAAGGAAAATAGAAAAAAAAAAGGAAAAAATTTCTCAAACAGGAACGAAATTTGAATATGGGGAGGATGAGAATGCTGAGGAGGATTCATATGTCATCGTGACCGATCTCATTTGGTTAGTTATATTCAAAACTATGAAAAAAATAATAGCAAGAGGATAAAAGAAAATATGGGAGAATCTGTTTAGGTGAGAGAAAGACGATAGACGAGCGAACACAAAGGAAGAGAGAGAGAGAGAGAGAGAGCCACCAATTTTGATCAACAGTCTACAGCCATCTCAGCGTGTATTCGCGTCATTCACTCAGATCTAAATAAAAACTCAGACACTAAAAATGATATTATAAAATTTTGTGTCTAATATTATATTTTAAGTGCTGATGAGTATATATATATATATATATAAACTATATTCTCATATATCAGATTTGATCAGACTTATATATGCAGTCGACTTTGATGAGATTAGATAGTAAATATTAAACCACAAACATAGATGCCAAGTTTTTTAAAGAGACTGAAATACTCCTCAAATGAAACAACAAGTTTTGTACAAGGAAACTCATTTTTTTATTCTCTCTCATCCGCAGAAAATAGTTTAACTTCTATATTTATAATTTAATTATGAATCTAGTCAAGTTATTATTAAAGTAATGTAACATAAATCAAAAGGCATAATTAGTATTAACACAACTTATTATTTTGGTAAACAACTTAACATTGTTTCTTTAAGTTAAATAAAAAGTAAAATCAAACCTTTGTATCAATTCATGCTAATTTTTATAATGCCAACTTTTTTTAATGTTCATTTAAAGGAGACTACTTCCGACATAAGATCCCCAAGGCCGTACTCTTATGCTTCCAAAGTTTCGGTTCAACACAAGGTACATCTTTCAATTCGAGTGTTGCGCTTGTCACCTTTTACAATACTAATTATCGCAATTGAGTTGAGTTAATTTGCTGAATTATTCCCCAACTGTGGTTCCCACCCTGTCTCTTATTACTTTGGAACATACATGAATCCGAAAAGAAAAGAAACTGACATGCTCGATCTGCCCTTAGACATGCCAAATAGACATGCCAAATGACAAAGCCAGGATGGAGCCAAATTGAGCCCACATACGCTGACCGGTCCAAACCTTATTATTCAAACGAAGAAAGAGCCAACGCCAGCATGACTTGTTCAAACAAGGAATGCTAGGACCCACTTGACTCACTTTTAAGTGCTATATATATATATATATATATATATATATATATATATATATATATATATATATATATATATATATATATATATATATATGTTCTATTAAACAAACTATATTGATATGAATTCCAATTATTAAAGTTATATATGAACGTTAAATAGATTTTTATGTAACAAATAATTAAAAAATAAATGGCTTAGACTTGTTGTTGCTTATAAAATCTATCGAAATGTACAATTCTTGCCACCTACCTATCGAAAATTAATTTTTTTTTTTTAATTACTGTTCATCGATTTTTTTTGTTTTCATCCAAACCGCTTGTGCGTGTGAACGCTAACGATAAAAGGTAAATTTTATCGGAATTTTTTTAATGAAAAGCCGGTACAACTTGATACAGATTGATGCGTATCGGCCGATATGGCGTCTCGTTACGATTTTTAAAAGCGACAGAGGAAAGCGTGACATGTTTAACATGCCTTGATTTTATTATTCTTTTGTAGAAAACTTGGAGATCCTTTTCATACCCGTCAAAGAAAAAATTTCCTTCTTTTTTTCATTTTTTTTTCTTTTTTAAGTGCATGCGATTTGACAAATCTATCCCTATTTTATTGTCTGGGCAAGTTCAACTTGATACTTGTGTTTTTGGACAATGTTGTCATTTTATCAGTTCGTATACAGTGGCAGAGCCATGATTTACTTTAAGAGCGGCGGATAGTCTGGATTCAGGTAGAGCCAAACTAAATTTTAATATAAAAAATACATTATGTAATTAAAAAATAGTATTTTTTTAATATAAAAAGTTTTTTTTTTTTTCATTAAGCGGCTCATCTTCCCTCTGCCCCTGTTCATATATAGTTACGACCATATCACCAAACTCACATATAGTTCATGGGAATATGTTGCTTTTCACTATGATAAAAAAAAATAGAGAAGAATTTATTTTAAATCAACAAAATAATTTAAAATCGATTCATGACACTGTTAAATTGGCTATAAATCAACTATTAAATCAAGTAAGCTTGACCATTTTTCAATGAAAACATATTAAGTGACTCGCTGTCCATTGAAGTCTGGAAGCAGCTCAACTCAAGATCCTGAAAACAATAAAAACAACAAAATCTTGAAACTTTTTTTTTGGACCGTAAATCTTTTGCTCATTTCTCTTGCAATTTAGAGAATTTGTTTTATTTAGAAAGCCACCACAAATTTAGTTGTATATTAATTTTAAATTCGTTAATATAACTGTTTTTAAAAATTAACAAAAAGTTGTATGTTTGTTTTAAAGAAAAATGCATTAGAATTGAGTTTCTACGGGCTGGGCCCCACTTGGCTGCAAGATTTACCCTTCAGTGGGTCCCAGAGGACTGCCTTCGGTCAAGTCGTCTCACCAACGACCGTCGAGATCCTCTGGCCTCTGTTGCTCCACGTGTCGACAGATGCAGCAGTCGCGAGTCCACGTCAGACAGGCCAAGGTGAATCCCGACGGGTCAATCGGACGAGTCAACGCACGGCCGGGGATCGTCATCCGAGTCGTATCGGAAATGTTAGTATCGGATTATCCGAATCGTGAGGGGACTCGGGGTTTGGTGCTAACCGCGGTTAGGAGTTGGGGGGCCGGGAGACCGGGGGTCTTGGATAAACCATGGTTAAGATAGCTCGAGTTAAGAGCGGATCGTGCCCTTTTGAATAACGCGGGATGGCTTCCCTGGGACTCCCCACTGCTGATGGCGCGAAGTTTCTGTAGACGGTTATGTCCTTGACTTTGCCGACAATCCCTTCAGTGTCCTGGCCTCTCTGCGACGTTCTTCCTCCCTCCTTTGCCTTCCCACCATTTCGTCTTCCCTCCTTCCTTAATCCTTCCCCTCCTCATCTCCTTTTGACTCAAACGGAAATCTCTCTCTCTCTCTCTGGATTGCGGTTTTTGTCGTAGGCGGTAGTCGAGATCGTCCCCACGCGGAATGGCGGAATCGTGGAGAGCCGCGAAATTTCTCTGGAGGTCTCGTTTTCTTGCTCCCGTAGTGGCGTTCGTGGTGGATTAGAGTTGTTTTATGCGTCTTCTGGTTTGGGGAATCGGAGTGAAAAAGGAGGAGGAGGAGGGAGGATCATATCACAGAGCGCGGGGGGCGGGGAGGTGGAGGCGGAGACGCGGAGATGAAATCTCCGTTGAGGAAGTTTGGGTTCGGCATGCACAAGGGCGAGGGGAAGGCCAAGCGGAGCCAGCAGGCGGTCAGCCGAAGGGATGAGCTTGCGCAGGCGACGCAGGTAAGCGGTTTCTTCCTCATCCTTATTTTTCTTCTTCGCGTCTTTCTCTTCCCTCGGTCCTGATGCTTTCTTCTAGGTTTTTTTTTTCTTTTTCCGGAATTTTTGTTGAGTTTGGAGTTTAACGTTGCCCGCGATCACCTGTTGTTATCGTGCTTTTGGCTGTAATTACTTGCTTCGTTTTGGTCTCCAGGACTGCAGAATGAATTCATGAATTTCGTGGTTTTGAAGCATAATTTTATTGGGAAATATAAGAAATGTGCTTAGAATTGTTATCTTCTCGAGTCTGCAATCATTATGATAATTATCGAGCTGATTTCGCTGTCCAATGGTTGCTTTCAGCACTTATAATTTTCACATATTCTCTTGGATATAGTGTTGAATAGAATGGGCCAGACCAATTAGAAACTGATTATGGTGTTGTGAAGGAGGGAGTTGGTGGCGAGATGTTGAATCTCAATTTGCTTTCTGCTGCAGTTATTTTCTTTTCCTTTCATTTGCTCTCAGATGTCTCGTTTTATTTCCCATCCGATAGCGTGGAGAACTTCTGTTCGAGTTATTATAAACACGCCGTTGTATTATTCTGGTGCGATTTTATTAGCACAGGTGTTAGTTGGATCCAATTCCTAGGTTTTTTAGATGAAAAACACAATCATGATGTTAATTTGCAAAAGATAAAGAAAAGAATAAAGGATATTTGTGAATCCAAGTTCCAGATAGACTGTTAAAAGGTGCTTTACTTTTCGAAAGACACAATTAATATCTGTTTGCGCTTAACTTTATGCTGGTGATGGAAAACAATGTGACAAACTGCCACGGCATTCTAATTAATTTTGCGTGAAATATTTTGGCAACTCTTATTTGAATTTTGAACATTGTATTTGTGTAGTAATAGATGAGTCTCTTCCACTTTAGATAGCTGCATTATTTGGCTGATGACCTAATTTTTTTGGTGCTTCCGTAGGACATGGAAGACATGAGAGATTGTTATGACAGCCTCCTCGCTGCAGCGGCTTCCACCACAAACACTGCATATGGTATCAAGACTGGCCAAATTGTTGAGATATGGGCACTTATTCATTTTTTCTTTACAATAAGTGGTTATACTTTAACTTTTGGATGTTTCTCTCCCAAGTTTTCATACGATTATGGAAACCCTGCTGCTTTTGTTTTACTGCTTCGATTGTGATTCATCCATACACAATTTCTAAGCATCTTATGAGGAGCTTCTTCTATTTCAATAACCTAGGTCTCTGTCTTTTGGATGTTTCCTCTCCAAGTACAATTTTGAGGGAAATCCTGCTGCATCAGATTCACTTTGTTTCAGTTATGGCCTATCAGTACCTATCGGTACACAAACTTTTAACATTTTATAAGGAGCTTCTGCTATGTTTTGTGATCTCCACGAAGCAACTTTTAATTGGCTGACAATTTTTAGTCAGTCTTAACTTTAAGACATTTTGTGTTACAAGTTCTTTAAAGTATGTACACTTCTATTTCTGTATGCTTAAACCTGAATCTTTCTAGCATTACTTATGGGATTTTCTGTTTGTGGACTTGGTAGATGTTTATATCCTTTGGTGTATCGAGCCTTTGTAGGTTGCTTCTAGCTGAGATTTGGTCTTTGTGAAATTGGTATGTGTGTGTATGCTGCACCTGATTGCATGGATGCACGTGCATGTATATGCCTGCATAGTGCATATGTATGTGTGTGTGCATGGATTACTTATATAAGATTTATGCTTTTATAGGCATTAGCTGTAAATATCTCCTTTTCTCCCTTTCTTCTCTGAGTTAGTGCTATTGTTTCCAGAATTTTCAGAGTCACTGAGGGAGCTGGGTTCTTGTCTGTTGGAGAAGACTGCTTTAAATGATGATGAGGATAGTGGTAAAGTGTAAAATTCATCCTTTTATGTTATGGCTTCATGGTTTTGAGTGTGAGAAGCTAAATATGTGTATGTATTGTCTCTGATGAACCATCCATATGGGCATACATGTCATTACTATTTTCTGATGCATGATGTTATCCATTAAGTCACTGTTCAGTTGCTACATCACTTAAACAGGAAACTGCTTGCTGCATATGGTTTCATATCCTGCTTGATATAGATGGTACACAAACCAAAATGGCTCAACATTAACATATTATTTTTTCTATAAGTGCAGTTGATGTTGTTCCTAATACAGTTTCATTACTTGGTTTTTCACCAGTCCTTTTTTATGTGAGAATTCAGTTGAACTTCGGATACATAAGGGAAAACCATTAGAAACAAAGTTACCTAGAAAAAGAGCTCAATAAATTAAATAGATTGATTTACAAAAGTAATACATTCCAATGCAAGTCTGTTTGATAAAGATGTAAACTGATCCTATAGGCTCATTACTGTCTTATTAATGCATGAATTTCTTTGCTGACTTTTGTCTTGACCTTGTCTTAGAATTTGGAGTTGTTATTCGTAAGTTTTGCTTACATGTCCACAATTTATTTTGCATCTAATGGTTTTTTGGAATTTCTCTCTGTTTTATATTTGCACTTCATTACTTGTGTTTGGTGCATACTGCATAGTCACAAAAAACGTGATAAATTAAATTGCCAGTTAAAACTAAAAAAAAAAATGCGTTTTTTTTTTAAAGTTTAAAACGAATAAAACACATTTTTAATGGGGTTTTAACGTGTTTTTGTTCACCTTTTTCATTTTTTTAATCCCAAACAGTTTTTTTTTTTTTCATTTTCTATTTTTTTGCTTGTTGAAAGTCTACTTACCTTTTGATGTTTGTATTATTAGTTTTTCACTTATTTTATTTTCCCACATTTTTATTTTTTTTAAATTTTAAAAATTTACCATGTTTTTCCCGTTTTTTTCAAGCTTGTTGTATTATACCCAAGAAAAACCTCGCCGTTTAAAACTCCAAAACGTATTTGTGACTATGACTTTGCTGTTTATGATGAAAACTCTGATGTCTATATTTCCAGGTAGAGTTTTGTTGATGCTGGGGAAAGCACAATTTCAGATCCAAAAATTCATTGATTTTTACGTGAGACTTTTGGCTTCTTTTATTGGTAGTTATTCTTTTTTTAACTGCTGGCACTCTGGCTGCATATTATCATTAATTTTATTACTGTATTAACAGAGATCACATATTATGAAGACAATTACAAGTCCATCTCAGTCTCTTCTTAGTGAGCTTCAAACAGTAGAGGTGACTTCTATTTTTTTAAGAATTTTGTTGTATGAAGGATGTGATCTTTATGTTTCAGCTAACTGGTAGGGTATGGTGCTTGTGATCTTTGAGATTTTATTTGTTTATTTTGTATGACGTGGTCATGTATAAATTGGTATTTATGCATTTGACATTCATGTGAGATACTTCGTATGAAGTGGATCTGCGTGCATCCAAAAGATATTAACACCAGTCAACTGTCACTCATTATCTGAGGTTAATTATCAGATGTCTGAGTGAAAAATTACAATCATTTCTTTGAAGCTGATGTGCCTCTTTTCGGTTATATACAAAAGACCGAAATGTAGCTGTGGCACTGACCTTAGCTGTATATAGAACCAATAATGAAACAAGACTTGTAATCCAGTTCTGGAAGTGTGGATGTGGCTCAGTAACGAGGATGAGTTTTATAAAAGGTTATTAGTGATTGAAAATGGACCTTTTAATAACAAAAGCAGTGTCAATAACCCTGTTTTGAATAATTTTAAAGTTTAATTTGGTCAAGTCATTTCTTGAGCTTTAGGTTGAACTTTATTTGGAGCAGCTAACTAAGTCTGTTCTGGTACATTTGGCATGTCACCAGTCACAGAAAAGGAACGTTGTGTACAAATTACTTTTCTTTTGGAAAATCATCTACTTTTAAGATGTGTTTGGATGGCATGAGGCAAAGCCAGGTTTTGCCCCCAGACCAGGATTTTCCATGTTAGGATGCCGAAACTCGGATAAAAACTAAAAAAAAATTATGACAGCCTTTTTTACTTTTTAGGCTAGTAGCCAGAACAATGACGAGCCAAGGTTACCTTTCTGTTGGGAAATAACCAAAAAAAGAAATTAATTAAAAATTTATGAAAGTGGAGAAACAATGACCAGCCAAGAACTTTTATGTATTGTTCGAGGTGGTGGAATTTTGGAGAGCCACTTTACGTCAAATTTTTTTATTTTTTCCTTTTTTGCCTGTATTTTTTGTCAAATAGGATTATAGGGCGGACTTACTGCCTTGACACCTGCTTATGCTTTGTGCGGGTTTAGTGCCTAGTGCCCCCTCTTCTCCCCTTCTTTTCAATACACCACCTTCAGAACAGGTTTAAAACAAGTTTTGCTGAACATGGGTTTATGTCATTCAAGCAGACATAAAACTGAGAGGGTGTTAAATTTTCTTTTTTTAAAAACAAACCCGACATGAACCTCAAAGACATTTAATATTTTGTTGGCCTCTTTGGTCCAGGGTAAGTTTGGGTGCTTGTTATGCTTTTTCTTTATCAAATTGCTTCTGCAGTTCTTTGCTTTCTTCCATTACAAATATTTCAGTTTCAAACACTGATTTTAGTATCTATTTTTAATGGATTGCTTATGCAGGAAATGAAAAACCAATGTGATGAGAAAAGGTATGAAACCAGTGGATTCTGTTGTTTACTTTACCAACTGTTCTCCACTGACATATACATTAACCTCTGTCATGCAGAAACGCGTACGAACATTTATTGGCTTCTCAAGGAGTAAAAGGGAAGCCTAGGAATACTAGAGAAAATATTTCACCCAAACACTTGCAAGCTGCTTTAGATGAATATGAAGATGAGGCAAATTTATTTATTTTCCGCCTGAAATCATTGAAGCAAGGGCAATCCAGGAGTCTTTTAACACAAGCAGTTCGTCATCATGCTGCACAGGTGTCGCTCTTTGATGTTTGTAACATTGATTAGTTTTTCAATTTGTTCTAGTTGAAGTAAATCAAATCTCTTTATCTGATATTTTTATTTTTCAATAACAGATGAACTTTTTCAAGAAGGGTCTTGAGTGTTTAGAGTTAATTGAGCCACATGTAAAGCTTATTACAGAGCAGCAGAATATTGACTATCAGTTTAGCGAACTTGAGGATGATGATGCTGAAGACGAAGATAGTGATGCTTATGCTGTTAATGATGATGATGAACTAAGTTCTGACTTTGAGCAACCACAATGTCAATATGTAACAGATACTGTGCTTGCCACACGGCATTCTATGGAGGTGAAGATGCACTTGCCCTTTCTTCCTTGTTTACTGCTTATAAAATTGTCCGAGTAGCCTTCTACATGGTGATTGACCTGTTCATGGTGAGTCTTAGAAAGATGATAGACTGTTTTTTTTTCCTTTGATCTCAGTATTGATTTTTATGTCCATTTCTGTTTGGAGAAATTAATGTCACATACAGTAGGCTCATAATATCAATAAACATCATGGTTAACTAACCCCACAATATACATGAGTACTCACCTAGATTGAAGCGTACTCATGAGCATGAGCTCCATGGTGCACTGGGCTGGTGCTTGCCTTGAGAAAATGGCTTCAGGAACTTATATATAGAAAAAAATAAGACGTTGCTTGGCTTTGCTATGTGGGTGCTTTGTTTCTTCAAGTGCTCACAGATAAATATGTAGTTACATCCATGAGTTGCTGATGCTTGCAACCTCAAGACCTCAAAATTCCATCATTTTATCTGACCAATTAAAACTGTCCATGGAAGAAGGTAAATTCTCTCATCAAATGATGAATCTGAGAGCATAACAGCCAGATATATACTATAGGAACCTAAAAGTTGAAAGTGCTAAACAAGAATCATTTTAATTGACATTTATGGACAGAGACATTTCTTGATGTGCTAGCAAAAAGAATAAAGACTATGTGTGACTAAACATGCTTTGAGCTTCTTTTTCCAGCTCCTGGGACCCATTCTGTAGATAAAAGAAAAAAATTAAGTGTACGTTTAGAATGTCTATTATTTGTTAGAAGTTTTGAGGTCTTTTCCGAGTTTTATCTAGCTTAAAAAATAAATAAGTTGTTTGGTTTCGCCAAGCACTATGAGTAAATTAGGATATCAGATATGCATCAGATCATAAATAATATCAAGGTACTTCGTTAGAATATGGATGGGAAATATGAATTCAAATAAGTTTGTTGGAAAGGTATCAAAGTTGCAGGAACTTGTGAAGAAAGGCATTGATATTGTACAAAAGCATGATGAGGATACTTCAAGACAACAGCACCAAGGTTATTAATTTGGAGGTTAAGAGTACAAGAAAATGATGTGATAGCCAAGTTATTGGAGTGTGATATTACAAGATTGTTGCTGTTCTTCCAAAAAAGAGAAAAACTGTTGTTGCTTTCTTTTGGCTCTTTGATCTGCATCCATTGGTAGCAAAGTCTTCAAGTGTGCATTGGATCCAAGGATCTTAAAAGAGTTCACACCAAAATTCATGGTTGATCAAACTATTAGACCTGAAACCTGTACTTAACTGTTTTACCATAGTCAGTCATGATCCTTAAACAACTTACGAATCTGTGGAAAACTGAAAATTCAGAATGCTGTACTTGACTTCCCATGATTGATAACTCGACCTTACTTTCCAGCACTTGCAATTGTTCCTCCATGGCAGACAAGCGATGTTGAGGTGATTACTTGTCATTCTCCATGTTATTCAATGATGCTTTGCTGCCAAGAAGTTCTGGGCTGGTTTCTTTGGCACCGTCATCTTTAGGAGGCATTTTGCCTTTGTTTTTGATACCAAATTGTTACCTGCAATGGTTGGTATAGAACCCTGATCAAGGAAACTGATTAGCATTGGAAAATGAGATCAAGATGAGAAGGAAGCGGGAGGGAAGGGGAAGGGTTGCTCAAATCTCAATTAATTCATTTTCTGAATTTAACTGTATTTAGAATTACACTGTATTTATTCTGTTGATACATGTAGGTCAACTTGTTAATTGGCTGCCAACAAACTCTATTAATATGACTAGTGCTTTTTAGTCTTACTAGAACATATGTAGACCCACTTTATATCAGCTGCTTGCTGTCCGGTCTGAACTGTAGGAACCTCTTTTACAACTAAAGTTGTATCACATATTAATTTGATTTGAGAAGTTTCTAAAAATACTTATTTAATTGTATGTTGTAATAGTTCTGACTACCTGTACGTATCATGAAATTTTTTTAATTCTGATACGTTTTTGCCTAAACAGTAACAAGTAAGTAACTGGTGGTTGTTTGCCAAGTGCATACAGTTATTAAAAGTGATTAATCCCATTCGTTCTTCCTGCAGCTAGATCGAGCAGATCATACCCTTGCTCCATCTTTATCAATTGATGTTGCTCAGGTAATTTCATTTTCCGATTTGACCTTGGTCCTTATATTTATCAACAATGGTTATCAACAATGGATAGGCAGTATGTGACCATGGCCATTGAAAGTTTTCTCTTCGATAGTAGTCAAAGTTTGTGCTTTGTTGTAACTTGTAAACTGGTTAAAGAAGTCATAGCTCTTAGAAACTAGATCATGTCTCTGTGCTAACGCTTGCTGGGGGCATGACGGCGGTTCAGTTCTAAACCATGATATACCGAAAGCTTGAAATCTTGACCTTGAAACCTCAAGGAGTTCCTTTGGTGGCAAGGAGTTCCTTTGGTGGAAATATTTTTAGCAAAATTAGATTCTTGTCGAAAGGTATTGAAAGGTTCTTTTCTTGACTATGATTTGGCTTGCAAAAGTCGAAGGAAGTAACATTTTATTATTTTGGCTATTCAGATAATTTAAATCTAAATTTAAAGTGTCTTATTAATGGTTGCGAATATAATAATTTACTTCTGGAGAGGTTTCGATATGTTCAGATCTAGTAGGCTCATATCTATATACTCTTGTCATGCTCACATCCAAAGTTCCTTTTTTAAAATTTTAAGGGATATTGAGCTAAAGGGATATTTACAAATGATGAAAAGTATAATCTACAATAACTGGTTTGCTTATTTCTGGAGAAAACATTTTTCTTTCCCTTTGCCTCTTTCGTAATAGGAAATCAAATAGATGAAAGCTGATTCAACCTCAGAACCATTTGAATGTAGTAGGCAACAGCTGAACTCGGAACTGAGGTGTATTCAAATCATAGGAGCTAGTAATCGCCAATATGCTCATACAGGTGAGTACGCCTCAGTTTTTGGGCACCGTTTTCCTAGAGGGAAGATCCTTCAGAGTATGAACACCACCAACATCGTCCTTGTTTTCAAGAAGGAAGGAGCTGCCTTTTTAAAGACTACTGGCCTATTGCATTTGGCAATTTCTCTAGAAGACCATAAGTAAGATCATAGTGAAGGAAATGCTGCCATCTTGATTTGAATTAGATCCTCCAATCAAGCAGCCTTCTTAAGTTGTGATGGTGTATAAAAAATTAATGGCTCACAAGTCACAATGCATCAAAATTCGTTGACTCAAAAAAGGTGTGATTTTGTATCTAAAAATATAATCTAAGTAATGACTTATAACAAAAAAACTATGTATCTAAAAATATAATCTAAGTAATGACTTATAACAAAAAAACTATGTTGAAAGTATGCATACCATTAGATCAAGTGAAATCATTGTCTGTTGGCTTGGAGCACGTGGGACACTGGAACTTGGAGACTCTCTCTCTCTCTCTCTCTCTCTCTCTCTCTCTCTCATGGTTGCTCCCACATTCATGTGACGTAAAACTTTCTCATTCATAGCTTGATGATTATATAGATCTTGGAGGTTGTCACATTTAATTCTTCTATTTTGGTCCTTCTTGCAGGGGAATCAAGTTAGAACCCAGAGAAATTCTAATGCAAGGATTAATGAGCCTAAGGATGTTAGTTTCTCAGCACCCATTTTGGCTTATCGAGATAAGAAGGTTGATACAGTTGAAAATTTGAGAGACATGAAGCCATTAACACCAAGGAAGTTCAACACTTACATGTTGCCTACTCCTGGTGATGCAAAAAATGCAACATCAGCTGGTTCAAATAAGATTCCTGGAAGGCTGTCCAATGTAAATGGACAAACAAATACTTTATTTCATTCATTACCTTTGGCGCCAAAAAAGCACTCAGGGGCTAATCAATCACCAGAAAGACCTAACTTGTCAAAATCACATTCGGTTCTGAAAGAAAGCAATATGAATAATGTCACAGGCTGGGCCTCAATTCATTTAGAGGAAGGGCTTTCACTGCATAAATCTGGCTGGAGAAGTTCTGATGATGCAAAGGTGAAAAGACAAGCCTTTTCAGGGCCACTGACAGATAATAAACCCTGGTCAAGTAAATCCATTCCATCTGCTGCTGGACGTACAAGATCTGTAGAATACCCTGTTTCAGTCTCCAAATTGTTCACCCGAATACCTGTACCATCTCAGCGAGTAGTTTCCCCCAGATTATCTTTATCTTCTTCACCTACTTTTATCTCTTCACCGAAAATAAGTGAGCTTCATCAGCTTCCTAGGCCTCCTGGAACTGGAAGCCTAGGCAAAATTGATGTTTCATCCAAGTCTAGCTTTTATACCCATTCAGCTCCATTGGCCTCTAAAAATCAGCGACCTCCTGTGGCAGAGAAATTTTTAAGGATACCACAAGAAAGATCCCTGCTACCAAGACCTCCTTCGACAGTACGCCGCAGTTTTTCAATACCTTCAAGTGGTGGGGAGAGATCACAATCTGTAAGCTGCCTAGAACCTCCTGTAGATCTTGGAGTGGAGGCTATTTCACCTCCTTTGACACCAATTCCTTTTCCAAACAGCCAATCAGCAATGCCTAGTAAAGTATCAACCTCCAAAGCTGCAGGTGAATTGAATTTTGATCATGTTTCTGGTTGCCTTGTGGTTGTGAGTTTAATGCCATTTCTGTGCTGTGGTGTTTAGATTTTTTTGTCCTCTTGTTTAGTTTCTTTTGTCCTATCCGGCAGATGTTTCTACAACTAATATCAGAAAAGCAGTGAATGCATATATAGCTTTAACCATCTCATCATTGTCGTCCTGCTTCATCTTCATGAAAATCCGTTGGCATCAATAAATTGGTATTAGTATAACTTTATGTTGATTCACCATAGGATCACAATTATAACCATTTCTATCCTTTGCTTTTTAACCTTCAATACTGTTATTTACACTTGTAGTTCAGGCAAATGGAGGGGGAACTTCATATGACCCCATATAGGAAGTCTACATTCTGCTCATAGTAAAATGCTAACTGGTTAAGACTTTGTGTGGACCGAGTCCTATAAGTTACTCGTCAAACTTAATATTGTTTTCCTATTCTTGGAGTACAAACATACTTGAACAGATAACGAGCAGAGCTACCCCTTTGTGATCTGTATTGCTAAGTGGAATGGCAAAGAGAGCAGTCAACCTGATCTGCACTTTTATTTTATAATTGCTGAAAATTCTGAATATATGAAGATTAAACATTATAGCGAATATGATAAATCATAAATATTGCTGAAATCTTGTCCAGGTTCACTACCTAAATGCACCTAGTTCTTTTGACCACATAGTTTGTAATTTAAACATCTTGTAAACTGGATAGGCTTTTTGTTACAACAATGGTTAAACCTGCTGCTTTTTAACTCCATATGTGATGTTGACGGAATGTCAATAATGGTGGATATACCTGGCTCCACTTGTTGCAGGTGATGAATGATGGATTCTCGCAAAGCAGCTGATATTCATGCCTTACCGTATTACCGTATGTAACACGGTGTCGGTTGAGTAAGACCTCCCTGTAAATAATAACCCATGCAGCATTCAATTGTTTTTTTTTTAATGGTTTCAAGCTATTAAATTCTCTCCAGTGATTAATCAGTGTTAAAAATCAATAATGTGTCTTGTAAGTGGCGTTGTATGTAAAAGTACTGGATTAATCTTAAATGAAAATCTCATTTTCAAGTTATTTACTTGGTTCCTTCGGTACAGTCTCCAGACCTGATTAGATTTACAGAAGCGTTGACTAACATGCACTTCAACTGCTTGCGTTTATCTAATGATCCTGACCACTTTTCCAACAGAAAGGGCATATATTTGGTGTAGGTGTTCCAAAAGGTAACCACAGGGTCTTTATGAATATAAGTTCTTTTCATAATAGTGCTTTAGTTTGAGATTCCTAGTAGAAAAATTGTAATTAACTGAAGTTCAAAGACTGCTGCCTATATCCATCTTGTGTGTTCGTGTGTGCATGCATCAGTTTCTGAACGTGCGTGTTTGCACGCACGGGCCTATGGTGGTAGACTTTCACCAAACGTGAAAACCTCTTGGTCTTGTCATCAATATCCCAAACGCAGAGATTGTCTGATATATTGCATGATGTTTACAGGAGATAAAAAGTCCTGATAAATAGTGTACATATTTTCCTAATTGTCGAGTGCTCATCGACATCAAGACGTCATGATTTCCTAGTGTAGCTTACCGTTGGAGAAAGAAGCAGACTTGAGAACTATGCAATTCTGGTGTCCAATGCGGCAATGCCCATCGGCTAACTCCTCTGCACAACCATTGGTGTTTTTGAGACCATCGGATTTCGAGATTGAGGATTTGATGGACGGCCAGGAGCTAAGATGGTTTGTGGCCAGCCCTGATTTGGGGTATTTAATCACATTTATAAATAATTTTATATTTGCGGGTTTATGGTGCTTCGTTTTAAGGGGAACACATGGTCACTCCTGTAGTTGGTTGGACTAGTGGATCAGTGCAAGCATGGTTGTCAGTTTGATTTATTTCTTCTATATTATAAACCGTGGATGTGTAATGCTTAGTTGATGGGTGTCCCTCTCTCCACCAACACTTCTCTCCACCAAAGTCCCGAAACAACCAAGACCCTAGTGATAAGGGGCAAAAGGACCGAAACAACCAAGACCCTAGTGATAAGGGGCAAAAGGAAGGGGATTGGGCCTCTTCACGTTATCTACATTCCCCTCCACATTCTGACCCTTGGTTCAATCTTATCATTTTACTCCTTCACATTCTGATCCTTGGTTCAATCTTATCATCTTACTGACAGATTCATCACAATCTGTCTAATATTTACTTTATTTATCTGTTTGTTTTTTTGAAACTTAACCATCTATTATTTTGTACTTGCTGGACACAATATGAGCAGGTTTCTATTCAGTGATTTGAATACCGATCTTAACTAAGGAACCATGATGAATCCATCAATATATTTTGGTCTGATTGATGAAACAGGCGATCAGCTCAATGAATTCATCTAACATGATTCAGTTCCAAATATAAGAGATGAGAGGATCCGGGGCCGTGGTTGCCAGTTTGTCGCAGCGAAGAAATATCTTACAAGATTTAAAATTAAGATATCAGGAATGAGCAAATCTGGACGAATCCAGGACATTGAATGCAGGCAAGCTACTGAGATCGTTCGTTTTGCTGTATAGCCAAACATCAAATGAGGACCGGAAAGTTTGAGCGAGTGGTCACGCGCAGTTTCTCTTCAGGGCAATGTTACAACAGCATTCTCTGGAAATTATTTAACAAATTCGAAATTTCCTTTATAAAATTTGAGATTATCAACATGTTAAATCTAAGGAATTGCTGAAAAAAGTGGTCACTTTGGTGCGTTTTCCCCCCTCCGGCCATATTAAATGCGACTAACTCTGATGTACTTCATTGGAACACATGCACTTTACGATTCGTTAAGTGGTCGTTTCAAGTAGAAGAATGTCCTTTCTTTTTCTATTAAGCACAATTCTCGACGTCATTCCATTTTCAAATTAAGTGACTTCTTTAACTTGTCAATGGAAAATTCTGAATGCAAGATAAGTACTAGGGAAAGAAGAAAAGTGAAGCGCTTCTTTGACATCACCCAAAAAGCGGGCCTTTCCTTTTCCAATTGGTAAAACATCAGCGGAGCACAGGGTTTTCCCCTTGTTTGCCCTCTATAGTCCATAATCCACACAAGAATCCCTCTCTGGTATGAGAAAAAGCCCCATTCAAAGCAGGTACAAGTTTGTTTTCTTCTCATTTTCTTCAAAAAATACAGGCAGTATAAAAATCATACGAAACTTTGGCACCAACTTGTGGATCTTGTTACAAAAACAAAAATTGAAGGAAGTAGAATTATCTAAGAGCTGGGTGAGACACATTGGAGAGTACAGGAGCAGTGAGAAGAGGCATTTGGAGAAGCTCTGCACCAGCTCCAGTCTTTACTGTACAGGTATGCACAACGGAAGATCAAAATGGTCTACCAGCTTCCTCCATCATTTTTTTAACTCTTGTCAGTTTCTCTAATTCATTCAGAACCTGAAAGTTGTAGTTCAAGGCTTCAAGCAACGAAAACTCTCGATTTGGAAACCTATGCATTCTATCAGTTGGCAAATTCCGTTATTGCATTCAGCATATTACCTCCATAGCCATGTCGTGGGCTGTCACTTCTTCCAACTTTTCACAGCCTAATCTTGTAGCCACCCCTGTTAAAGCACAAGCAAGTGTTGAATCGTTGTAGAGGTGCAATGGAGGAAGAGTTTTGAGTTTGAGTTACTAAGTCATAGAAATTTTTACTTTGAAGTGAAACTGTGACATCAGCAGTGGCATAACCTCCTTTCATTTCTTCATACACCTTTGCTAGCTTTTCCGTCACCTACATTCATCAATGCAGAATCAGGAGATGTAGGTGGAATGTACAAGGAAATATCATATTCGAGGAGTACGATGCAATTAAAGGTCATTCACTTTGGCAAAGTCAAGATCTACCAACAAATCATCGTTTTGCAATTAATAGCCTATCTGCATACAATCAGTAGGAATGTCTTCTTCCTAAGAAGTACTAAATTAACGCAGTACTAGGAATCATTACCATTACATCAACGTCATGTGTGCTTCTAATTGCTTGATCACCTAAATTGAATTCGTATACTAATTATCAATTATACAAGCACCATTTTTCATTTTAACTAAGCAAGAAAGGTGAAAATCAGTTCCCTGAATATAGGAAGAATACCAACCTCGGCATATGAATCTGAAGCTGATATCCCCCATGATGATGGATATTGATTTCCTTTTTCTGTTATTTCCTTTGCTAAGAGAGTTATGGGAGTCTCTATCCAGATGGAAATCCCATGTCTCAACAATGCCCTTGATCGTAAACAGCACAAACAATCAGTACAGAAAAAAAACAGATGATGCCGAAAAATGCACAGAAGCATGTAAAAAATCTTCCTCGGGTCATTGATCAAATTCCTGAACATAATCTTACAGATTATCGGAGCTTTGAACAGCACCATCTCCAGCACAAACTACAAGGCGGCCCATCGACGATAGCTGCTTGAGTACTTCAGTCTTTCATAAGGATTAAACGATACAAAGAGCATCTCATGTTCAGGAAGTGCACAAAATTGAAAAATCAAAGTACTACCTTAAGGAAACATAAAGTCTCAAAGAGAAAAACATAACAATTATCAAATGAAGAAGTTACCTCAGATTGACGATAGCCCTTCTCATCTTCCTCACGGAGGGATTTGGCAGCAGACTCACCACCAAAAGCTTGCTCCACTACGCTATCACTGCTTATGCAAATGAATGTAAGAAAATAATGGTGCAGGCAGATCACGAATTCAAAGCACAGCATTCAGGATCATATGGAAAAGCTTCATTCGAGCAAATACCTGTCAAAGTAGCAGTACCTCAAATCTTCAGCTAATAGTTTCCCTAAGTTGGTCTTCATTGAGCCATTCATTCCTACAACATGAAGCAATTAATAGAAATGCAAATAGAATAAAGAGAACAGTCTTCAACACTATTTGACAGCTTAATCCAAAAGCAGTTGCTAGTACCAACAAGAAACAAGGATGCGCCTTTCAGCCCATCGGATATCTCTACTGCTTTGGTCTGCAATCATGAGAAAACTACCGATGAAGAAAATATATAAATACAATTGATGGAACAAAGCGTGTCCTTCACCACCAATTGCAGTCGAATGGAGTTTAAGATCAACTTATGCAACTGTCCTTTTAGATTTAGCTGGCAAAGGCTTACCTTCAACACTAAAGATGGGTCAGTCTTGACAGTTGATGCCCTTGCACCTGAACAGAAAACAAAGCAGCATGCCACCATTAATGCATGAAAACTACCAGAAGGTAGATTGTCCAAAATATAGCATCCCACTCAGGGGAACCTGTCACACCGCCCTTTCTGTGAACGGTGTTTCAACAACTAAAGAATGTCAACTCATGACGAGTTAAGCCAGGAAGACCATGCTGGAAATCAAGCATCTAGAGGGAGAAACTAATGTTGCCGACTAAAAGGCAATCGAATTCAAAGACTCTGGCGGGCCGTAGACAATAATGCCCAGAAGCTAACTAGATATTCACATTCGGACACTGTCAGATTTATAAATAATAAAAAAATTCCACCAAAAAAAATCTCTTACACCTATCAAGGAACAAACACAGGTACTTACATGTATAAGCACCAAAAATTCCGGCTAGAACCTAAAGGAACGCAGGGACTTACATGTACAGGTTTCACTGGAGTCTGGAGTGAACATATTCGAGAAAGGATTCACTCACAGAACTCAAAGCTAGATAATTCAATCACTCTGGTTAGACACACAAATACCCAAAGCAAAACATGACCAGATAAATCCAATCAAATTATGGATTTTTTAACCAAAAAGTCAAAAAAGTAAAAGAAAGAGAAAATAACTTGAGAAATGATAAGAATTACCAACAACTTGGAACCAAGAGCCGGATTTTCTGGAAAGATGAGACGCGGAGAGTGAGCTCACCGGAAATGCGACCCGGTCGAGAACCCTTACTCTCGCGAAGCGACTGCCACGAGCTTCGCAGGAGAAGAGCGTGAGAAGCGAAGCAAGCGCGGAGCCTCTGCGGGTGGCTCTTACAAAGGGGAAAAAGAGAAGGAGAAGCTCTACAGCTTGACGAAGAAGGAACCGGGAGGGATACCACTCTGCAACTCGGGCGAAGGGCGATGCCCAGCTCCATTATTCTGCTTCTCTGCAACGGGAGAGGGAGGATAGCAGAGAAGAAAGGATAGGAACTTCAGTTTTCTCGAGCATACATGCAGCGGGTAAATGGGTCGTTTGTTTCACCACGGATCCTGGGAAAAGATCAGCCTCTTGCCCCACGAAAGCGGAGATATTAGTTCTATGTTCATAGATAAAGCAAACGCCTAGTGAGATAGAAAAAAAATGGAGACAAAACAGTGAAAAGAACAACATATTCAGCCAAATCTTCCCGGTCTTTCTTTTTAATGATAAATGGAAACACA
Organism: Nymphaea thermarum; assembly: GCA_011799765.1. NCBI lineage: Eukaryota > Viridiplantae > Streptophyta > Magnoliopsida > Nymphaeales > Nymphaeaceae > Nymphaea > Nymphaea thermarum. Next base: position 21,549 of record JAANDH010001439.1, read on the forward strand.
ATATTCCTTTATTTTTTTTTCAAGTAGAATAGATGCAGTCGTTGTTTCTTAATTAAATAGATTTACATGTAAAAAAAGAAAAGTAAGTATTATGTCGTTTCATTAAGAAAGTCTTTAAGAATACGAAGTTTCAGGTAATACATAGACCATTTTATTTTTCTTCACTTTTAAAAAGTAAAAAATTATTTATTATTGTTATTATTGCGCAATATTAACTGATACAAATATAAAATGCAACAGCTGAACCAAGTACGACCGTACGCCTAGGAGATAAGTGTACTTAGTCTTATTAGTGTAATATCTAATCATGTTTTTGCTTAGTTATAAGGAATGAAATAGATCGGATACATGTGAATTCAAATTCATTTGGCTAGATCTCTTGAAGAAATTCTAATCAGATTAGATTCATTATACATTTTCATAATCGTATTTCGATTGGCATCCAAATCCGATATTGCTTCAAGGCGTACAATGTAGTTCGTTGGACTAAGTGCATACAAAAAGACATGTTTCTAGTTAGATTCAGCTGAGTGTCATGTTCCTCTAATGGATACAACTGCAGAATAGGAGAGCCTTCGAGCCTTGTTTTCGGGCAGTGGTTTGTTAATATCTCGCTTACGCGGAACAATTGGCCTCTAGTATCATATGATATTAGTGATGTTATAAAGATTTGCCTGGATCTTATATGAATTTTGAATCTTATGGTAGTTGGATTCAGATTCAGAGAAATGAAATTCAGTAAAGGCCGAATGTGACTCGAATCCGAGCCGATTACATCTCTGAACTTCGGACTTGTTAAAAGTTGAAAAGTTTAAATCGATATGATTCGTGAAGAAGATCTATTCGGCTTTGACGTTCCGCCAATTCTCTGAATCATTCTCTAACTTGAAAAGTAGCTGAAAAAATCGCCTGATAGGAACAGATAGTATACCAGATTTTAGCCAAAAGGCCGACGAATGATTTCGACTTCATCGGGTTCAGATTCAGATCCAGATTTGGATTTTAGCTTCTTCTTCTTTTTCAAAACCAAATTTTTTCGCACCCAACTAGCATGAGATCAAAATTCTTTTTTACGTTGAATATTTATCAAATCAAGGTCAGATATCGGGCTTGGATTCAGTTACGAAATCACAGACCCGAATTCAAGCCAAATTATAATTGTCTCATCATTTTTTTCATCAGATCCAACTAAAGAGATTCAAAGTAGAGTGGGTAACTGGATATATCCAATACATTTACATTTCTATTCACAAGGAAACCCATCAACAGGGGTTGAGCGAGAAATTTTTTCTTGAACCACTAAACAATATTTTCAAAACTTTTATGGTGGCCGAACAATAATTTTTGAAATTTTTACTAGGGGCAAATTAAAAAATTTCAAAATTATAAATAATAAATTTTGTGTTTTCAAAGCCTGAAAGAGGACCATGACCCCTGCCAGCTCCCCGACTCGGCCCTGCCCTCGGGGGCACAGGCATGTTGTGGGGGTGTGTTTAGAAAATATCATTTGTTTTATATAAAAAACATTTGAAAAATAATATTTAGGGCCTAATCAAAATTTAGAAACTTTAATTTGGCCTCTTTCATGGAAAATTTCCGACTCCGCCTATACTAATATGTCAACTGTTGTACATGAAACACCAAATAACCTAATCTTCAATGCATTTTTGTATGTAGACATATTTTTTGTAAATACCAAACTTTCAGTAAGAAAACTTACCAAACATGATTATGATAAATTCACGCAGCTTTAAGGGCACCTTCATAAAGTACTTGGGATCTTAGACTGCCAGTGGGGAAAAGTGGCTTCTCAAGCCCTAAATAATCTTTGATTTAATCGATTCAATGTGACGGGGAGTTCAAATCTATTAAATGTCAGGGACGGAGGCAGGTGTAGGCAATGTGTGGGCAATTGCCCACATAGACCCCCAAAAGGTAATTATTTTTATATTGATACCTCAAGGCAAATTTTCTAATCTATTTGTCACTAAAACAGTCGCCACATAAGTATTAACAATGGTATGTAGTGCAGCTCCTCTAATGGTACCTTTAGCAATTATATAGATTGATGATTATTTATATAAATATGGTAAATGTAAGCTTTAATTTCATTGCATGAAAACCCTTTGGCTTCTTCCAATCGATAATTATCTACATGTTTGTCCTCTCTCTCTCTCTCTCTCTCTCTCTCTCTCTCTCTCTCTCTCTCTCTCTCTAATAATTGGGGTGCACCGGCTCATGTTCAACCAAAAGAGACGTACATTTTCAACTACCATTCCAAATTTATAAACCTTAAAGAAAAGAACATGAGCTGCTCCCTTGCCATGGCATTACTTTCGAGAATTATATCGCCAAATGGTAAGTTCTGATACACTTGTTGTCGGCAATATATATATATATATATATATATATATATATATATAAACTAAAGGAATTATAAACCAAGAAATAGAAAACCAACACCAATCACATTTATAACTCAATTTACAAAATCTAATTTATGCCTGATTTGCATTTTTCTGCTTGATTTTTACGCATATTGCATACAATTGATGAGGTTGAATTCACGAGAAAGAACAATGATGTATAGTACTTCACTGACAGTTAAGATAAACTGTGAAGCACAATTGATCAAATCTCTCTCTCCCTCTAACCCGACGGGGATAGCATATGAAATAAGCATTAATATATATAATTGCCATTAAATAGTTGAATCATAGCACAGGATGAACACGGCGAAAAGAAGTGCAAGGGAATTATTTGTACACACCAGGGAGAGGGAGTTTGACAGTCTACGGGCTTGATGATGTTATTGTTGCTGTAATCAAAGAAGCGGCGGCAAACACGGCCCGGAGGGCAAGGAAGAAGGCCAGATCGAAGCAGCTCAAGCACAGGACGAGCGGCTTCATCTCAGGTTGGTACCTGCTGGTCCTTCAATTGCTCCCTTCCATGGCCGACTGAAACTGCGGATGCTAATTGCAGTGGCAGTGGTAGACGGCGACTCTGCGGCGAGGCATGCAGAGGAGGAGGAAGACCATTGCTATGAGGAAAGCAATCACAATTCCCATCCATGGTATCTCAAAACCATCGTCTGAATCCTGACAACACACCTTCCCCATTCTTCTTCTTCTTCTTCTCTCTGCTGCAGGTGAAGAATTAAAACCAATTGGACTCTGCAAAGAAGAATGTTTGGGAAAGTTGAAGAACTTTACTTATCCTGGTATAATTGGTTCACCAATCAAGTCCTGACACGTCGGGGTTCAGCACATGCGTGTACCGCTCGTGGGTGGAAGCAGGTTGGTAAGTGGCTACTGGCCTTGTCTATAAATAAATGGGTACAAGTTCTGGTGGTCCACGGATCTGCACCGGATTCTCATGTGGTGCTCGTTTGGATCAGATCTGGATCTTGCGTGTATCTGGATTGGAGTTATTTAGTCAAGCATTTATGATCTGCACCGGATTCTCATGTGGTTCTGGTTTGGATCGGATCTGGATCTTGTGTGTATCTAGTAACTGTTTATGGGGCTTGGTTTAAATTCTTTAGCGATTCATCGACACCTAGCAGCCAACTGGTCAACCCGGACCTTTCAATTCATAGATGTGAATCTCGACCTATGAATGGGAATATGATTTGAAAGGAAAGGAGAGATCTAATAAAGCTTGTTAATATTGGTAGTCAAACCTCTCTCTCTCTCTCTCTCTCTCTCTCTCTCTCTCTCTCTCTATATATATATATATATATATATATATATATATATAGGGGCGGAGGGAGGGAGGGGCCACCTACGCCATGGCCCCACCCTGGCCAATGAAAAAAAAAACTTTCATATTGAAAAAAATATTATTTTTTAATCATTTTATGTATTTTTAAGATTTAAATTCAGTTTGATCCTATCCGGATCCAGAGGTTGGACTGTCCTGGCTCTGCCACTTCTTAAGAGGCTTCGTGCCCCGTAGCAGAGCCAGAAAAATTGATTGGAGGGACAATTGTTTAACCCGATGGAGGCACTTATATATATATATATAAGAATAAATATTTAAGATTTTTATTTAAAAATGAAAAGCAAATTTAAGAAGATGGTGTGAACAACTGCCCGCACCAGCCACGATGTGGCTACGCTCGTGCCATTGGGGGTTCCAGAAATTTTGAGCTAAGAAACACTAATTCAAAAACTTTCATACCTTTAGATCTTGAGCTCCTTACTTTGGTATCTGTATATGTCCGAACTAGGGGCCGAACTAGAAAAATTTAGTTAAAGAGCATTAAGTTTCAATTTTTAAAATTTTAAAGGACACCAATATGTAAATAAAAGAATTGGTTAAAATTAAGAATTTTTTTGAGGTTTGTGGGGGCAATTTCACGCCAGCCTCCGCCCTTGGTCCGGACCCCTTTCCAGGCGTGTGGAGCTCTTGTTGATATAATTTAAAGGTTCGTTTTAGTTTTCCTTATTGGAGGACAAGGTGTGTATAAGAGATTGTGGGTTATGATAGTTGGGTACTATAGCGGCCCGGAGCAGAGGCAGGTGTGGGCAATTGCCCACACAGTTCCAAGAAAAATGTTTATGTTTAGATTGATATTTTAAGAAAAATGTTTATGTTTAGATTGATATTTCAGGGTAATTTTTCTCATTTACGTATTAATGTTCTTTAAAAATTTTAAATTTAATTACTGATTTTACGATTTGTTCATGTGACGCAAAAGGGAGTTGACTGTTGAGAAAGTAACAACGTGATCACCGGAAGGAACGACACCGATAGCAAATCTGGATCACGGGTTTCAATAGCAACCCTTACCTATGCCACCAGATCCAGATCCAGATCCAATCGAGAGTCCATCAATCATTTCCAAGTTCGTGTAGAATGTCAATATCATGAAACGTTGCCCGGACCCTCTTCTGCTTTATACGGAAATCTTGAAAAGCAGGATCCAGATCCATAAAATAGTTCCTGGATCAGATCCAGATCCCTAAAAGAGTTCCTGGATCAGATCCAGATCCACATTTTCTCGGAAGCATTTGCTTCACCACACACATGGTCTGGGCGGGTCGGCCAGGCAAAGTGGGTCCATGATAACTCCCATAAAGAGCAATGCAATTATGGCTTGAAGGTATGGATTCCATGATTATCTTATGGTCCAGATCTTTAATGGGCATGGACCCCATGATAACCAGCTTTTATTGGCTTAAATAGCGGCTGAAATGGTGGGTGGGAATTCAGATCTCACCATGAAAATGGATCAGAAAGTTCTCCACTTTTACACGAAGTAAAAAACTCAAAATGGAGTAGAGATGGTTGGAGATCCGAGTCCGATCCGACATCTTGCTTTTGGATATGGATCTTAAGGTTATGTTTGATTACCGCTGATGCCCAAATCCGAGTTTGATATAACTGTAATTTCAGTTATCATGGATTTGAGATTCTCTTCGATCTCAGATCCGTGGGAAATCAAATGCAACCTAAAGAAAAAAATCATTTATTATTCAAAACTTACCCATGCTACCATTTTCATTTTTCTTTTTATTTTCCTTTTTTTTTTCGTTTTTTATTAGTGGATACGGGTCCAACTCTTAAGAGCTTTGATACGATGTGGACCCGGACTAAGGATCCTTCCCTCTAGTTCGGGCTAAGATTTAGATCCAGCAACGATGAGTCCTTGCGACACAGGCACCCGAAGGACGGGTTGCTTTCAAGCATTCATATCGCAAATCAACTGATAGGACACCAATATCCCCAAAGGGTAAAAATTTCCACCCAATTCATAACTACTCCGCACCTCAAAAAATACAATCTTTGATAAGCAAAACATGCAATACATCTAACCACTTTTTCTTAATTCAGGGTTTGGACAAAATAAATCCTTTGTTTTTTCACATCACCTTATGATCCAGTCTTGAAATATATATATATATATATATATATATATATATATATATATATATATATATATATACTAGAGAGAGAGAGAGAGAGAGAGAGAAGTAGTAAATAACTAAATACTATATCACTTAAGTAAGAGAAGAAAAGCAAACTATTAAAATCATCATTGCAAAGTTTTTTTGTGCAATCTAACATGATGAATAAAACCTTAAGAGGGTGTTTGATGGCTTGAAATTTTGATTCAACAATGAAAATTTCATAATCATAATTCCTCCTCAAACTATAATAGAATCAGAACTCCGGTTTCAGATTTCTAATTCCAAAACAAAAAATGCTTTGTTTGTTTGGTAATTCTAAATTGTTAAAAGTGAGCATTTTGATTGTGAGATTTCAAGATTTTAACTATATCAAACGCCCCCCCAAGAGTGATTTGACAAAGAGCATATAGTAAGTTGGTCATTTTGTACTTTAATCATACTTTTTAAATAATTGAAAAATGATTGGTTTTTACATCATACAAAATTTAATAGTAGTAAAATCAAATTGTTTTACAAAAATAACTTAAATTAAAACATGATGTGCATTGAATTATTGTTTGTGAACACTTTAAAAGCTTCACATTTTGCTTCCAATATTTTTACACAAATTAAAAGGTCTTGTTTTTTTATCTCTTATCTTAGGAGTATTGTGTTTACTTTTATATATATATATATATATATATATATATATATATAGAGAGAGAGAGAGAGAGAAAGAGAGAGAGAGAGAGATTTAGGAAGGACATACTCTCTTAAAGTTTCACCTTTTAGGGGAAAGATATCTGCAAGCGTCCCAAAATCTAGGGCAAAAGGTTGTGTTCTTATCCCTACTTTTACTCCTTTCTTCTTTGTCAGAGTATCCCATGACCTCCGGTAAAGGGATTTATTCTTTCACATTTGAGATCTCTCTCTCTCTCTCTCTCTCTCTCTCTCTCTCTCTCTAAAAGTTTGCATCTTGGGGCTCAATTTTTTATCTTAATTCCTAAAAGGACCTTGTGTTTATTGATTTATTCCTACACAGCATACTGTTTGGTATTGTTTTTCTAGTTCGGTTTGTCGCTACAAAAGTTGTGATTTTTTTCACTTGGAACTATTTAACCGGTCGCACTCAAACAAGCAGCAAGAAGCTCTTCTTCCTTTCTTCCGGGCTACCAAACACAGGATTTTGTGGGAAAAACAGTACGTCCTACAATGGCGTGAACGAGTGGTGGGAAAATTTTCCCCATGAAAATTGGGACGAGTCACTGAAAAGTGGTATGGAAAAAGGGCGAGTGACTGGAAAAGCTATGGCCAGCTCTTCACATAATCGCATTATTTCCTGATTGCTTTGGTGTTTGCTTCACCAATTATGGGAAAATCTCAATGCTTTCCATTGCTTTTGTCACCTCAGGGACAAAGATAAGTATATGGTGTGGGGAAAAGTTTCCTCTACATTTTGATTGGAAGACAAACATAGGAAAACGTCTTCTCATGGAAAATGAATACGATCATGTGAGACTTTTATTTCCAAAAAAAGTGGCATTACGCAAAATTGCCTTTTTTTCCAGTTCTCGTTTTTGCATTGAACAAAAGTATATCAGTTGGCCCCAAATAATAAATTCCTCATAGAAACATATTAGAAAGTAGTTCCCAGTACTCTTTCAACAGCACCAGCAGGGTCAGGTGAGCATCCATTTAAAGAGAATTTCTAATGTCAGACGCATTGCATTTTGAGTGTGGTTGATGCCTTGAAAATTTACTGCCCGACGGCTTTAGTACAAAGACATTTGGACGACTCTCAACCCGACTTGGCTCGTGAACGAGTTTGAGCCGAGTCATTTGTTTAACGAGTCGAGCTCGAGCTCACGAGGCGACTCGTACAAATAATCGAGTTGAGTTTGAGATCGACACGTAATTTTCGAGTCGAGCTCGAGCCTTAATCGAGTTTGTCAAGTCCTAATCAAGTCTATATATTCCAACGAGTTTATGAGCTCAACACGTAACAATGCTTATCAATTATATTCAAACGAGTTTGTCGAACCTTAATCTAGTCGAGCTCGAGTTCAACACTTAACGATGAATATCAATTCTATTCAAACGAGTTTGTCGAGCCTTAATTGAGTCAAGCTCTAGCTCAACGCATACATGCCGAGCTCGAGCTGACTAAACTCAAGTTTGACTCGGCTTGTGTTCACCCCTAGTCGCAACTTAAAAAGATGTTTAAACCAGAAAAATCAATCACTTAACAATCTCCTTAATATATTCTTCGAAATTATTCACAATGTTAAATACACGACTCAACTTTTGAGAGTTAAAGTCCACTTCCATTAAGGCACATACGTTCATATTCGTAGAACATAGGTTTGAGTGTTGAATCAGCTCTAATATTACTATAATGACCTAATTGACGGATCACAACCCACCCGTTAGCAATTTAGTTCAAGCTCAAAATGACGAAAAACCTCAACAACCAATCATTTAACAAATAATCAAGCAGAACTAGATTAATTTCAAGTAATCCAGTCGAATTAATATTCAAATCTGGATTCAGATCTGAACTCAAATTCGATCCGGCTCAGCTTTGCAGCCTCTAGCTCGACACATTCTGCTTCTCTACCAGCTCAGGATATTTTTCCATTCCCATTATGTCCTTATGCGGTGGAGTAAATGCAGATGCGCTTTTTTAAGCTGAAAAATCAGCTAACTATTGTTTCTTTTGAATTTCTCTTTTGAAACAAAATTTATTTGAAAATTTAGAAACCAACCTCCCCACATTTTTAGTTTCTGGATGGCTCCTATGTTGTTAAAGATTATTCAAAACCTATGTTGTCATAGATTATTCAAAAAAGTGAAGGCTTCCTTCCCCCACAAGTTCTTTTTTATTTTCATTTCGAGTAATAAACATTTAAAATAAATATCTTTTTTTTTAATTGTGCTTGAGAAAAACCATCATAGGTCCATTGCCATCGGGCCAGGTATTTGATCCAACTCGGACTCAAGCCCATATCCTAAAACTAGGTGTAGGGGCATCAAGTCCCTCTTATAATTTATTATATATTTATATTATATTATTTTGTTATAATTAATTATATTAATATATTAAATTATATTAAAATTTTACCTTTTATTTTAGTCGGAACAGGCCAAACCTCAGGCTTGGGTTGCAAGCGATTTTCGCCGTCATTGTAGACTAACTTGAGCCAAACTTTTTATAGGGCCCAGCATTGCTGCTTGCCAGTCTCTCATCCAACCAAGTATGCTCAACTTGGTTTAATGCTTTTCTCTTTAGTTGGAAGCTAAGTCACGTGCTTTTTTATTTTACTGTTGCATTGGAGTCCGCATCGAATCGGGTGTGCACCGAACATGGATGCGACTCTGACTCACACCTGAGCCCAGTTAAAATGTCATATTACTAAATTATTATATAAGTTGTTTTGATATTTTTCTATGCAATACAATTATTCAAGTAAGTTATATACATTAATAACTAAATTATAATAACATGTTTATTCTATTATATACATAATAAATAAAAAATAATAATAAAATACCCTCATCGCACTGCCGTACTTAAATTTTTTAGAATGTACCGATTCGGCCCTCCACTATGATGACATAGGTTGGGAGAAGGTTCACCGTGAGAGTAGGGAAAACATTCAGTGGTTGTATTAAATAAAACTAGATACTCGTGCTTAGTTTGAAAGCTCCGTTGAAGTCGTCCAAAGGGGGGAACGAAAGTCCTACTGGTCAAACTTTTTTTTCTTTCTCTTTTGCATGTTTGGATTAGTGAAAATGACGTTGTGGACCATCCTTCAAACTTTTGAGTTCCTTATCACACAAGGCACATGACATGTACAATTCTATCATTTAAATAATGGCCAAGTAGGGATATGACATTATGTAGAAGGCCCTCATGTAGGGTTTGTTTGAGCTGCACATTTTGTCTTTTAAGAGCTTAAAACTGCTGGAGACTTTGCTATGCTGTTTTAGCCTGTCCTACTTGCTTTTCTGATAATATAGAACTTCACATCTTAAAGTTGCTTTTCGAATATATATATCATAGTCACAAATAATGTATTGGAGTTTTAAACGGCTAGGTTTTTTTTATATATAATACGGCGAGCTTGAAAAAAATAAAAAAATATATAAATTTTTAAAAACTAAAAATTAAGACAAAATAAAATAAGTGATAAACAAATAATACAAATATCACAAGATAAGTAGATTTGCAACAAATAAAAAATATAAAATGAAACAAAATTGCTTGGCATTAAAAAAACTTAGACAAAAAAAAAGAGAAAAAAACACGACAAAACACATTAAAACCATGTATATATATATATATATAAAGTGGTATGGAAGCTGGGAGCTGATCAGCTCGAACTCCGCTCGACTACCAAAGTGCTCTACTCGAGCTCGAATTGAGCTTAAGTCACCTAGCTTGATCTTAGCTCAGCTTGATTAAGCCAGAGACCAGATTTGGCTTGACTTGAGCCAATCTGTCATTAAAAAATTTGTTGCTTTTTTTAAATAAATGCTTAGAAATTCATGACCTAATACATGCTGGCCATAAGGAAGTCAATTGATGACGATTTATTTTGTTGTGATATTATTGGATGATACTTTCTATACATGTTATGTTACCTTTTGCGAGTTTAATAGAGTATAAACAAGTCAAGCCTGCCTAATTATGAACTTGAACTCAACTCGATTATTAAACTAAACGAGTCGCGCTTACTCGAATTGACTCAACTGGTTGAACATCCCTATCTATGTCTACCTGAAAATAACAAAATAATCCAAAATTTTTCATTTGGTTTGATGAAAGTTACGGACCAGACAAAATCCGAGTTAGGGTTTGAGTTTAGGGCATTGTAATTGGACGGGCTTCCCTTTGGATTTGATAAACAACAAATTGAACCGGGTCCAGTTGTCTGCATATCGAGATCCTTTTTCTTTATGGGAGCATGTGAGGGGAAGGACCCGGTCCCACAACTGGGCACATTAGTGGGTCTCAATGGAAAAGAAACCGACCCGTTTACGGAAATCTGATAGTAAATGGATCTGAACCCGGATCCCGTTTTTGTCTTTGGGTCCAGGAGCCCTTCAATCCAAGCGCAGCCAAGGCACATGAGGCAGTCGCTCACGGAAAAGTTACTCTTTAGTCTTTACCCGGCGGGGCTACGAGGGCATGCTCGTCATTTTATGAACTCTCGAGGGTATATGAGGGTAAACCGCTAAATCTCACACCCAAAGAGGGCTTCGCGCCAGAAAGCCATTAATGAGAGGCGAGGGGAAGTGACATAAATACCCTTTTAATTTAGACCGAATTACCAACTATCTTGTTGAATGACCGTAATGTTCTCACACAAGTCGGATTCTGACCCTTCTTCGCCACTCTCGCTCTTTTAATTTCCAATACCCCTAAACTCTAGATATTAATTCATTATACTGTCACGATTTTCAGTATTTACGCAAAAGGCCCCTTTTGAGCAGAATACCTCCATCTCCCTACACCATTTGCTTTGTTGCTCAAGTTGTTGCAAAAGAGAGAGATGTTAGGAAACTATGATGAAAAGATTGGAAGTAAGAGTTAAAGTAGGTGAAATATTAGATGAACAATTTGTATACTTGGTTGCTCTGGTTTTACGAAAACTAGCTTTTGTATTTGGATGTTCCAAGTTCAATAATTTCTCATGCATTGAAATTTAGCTGCTTTTTAATGAAAAATGTTTAGTATAATAAAGAATGTTTAGCTTGTACTCTACTTGTGATTTATGAGTTTTTTAGGAATTATTGTTCTCATTACATGGTTTATGTCCTTTGTCAAATTTCATTTTGAACAAAAATTATATGATCCCTAAGTTACAAGTTCATTATTTTAAACCAAGCGGTCTTCCTTTCCTTCGATTTAAAGATGCATAAATGCCACATTGAAAATATTTTGAACCCACATTAGGGAATCTTGAATTCTTGGTGATGATCAAGGCTTGAGATTTTTATTGGGGAGGCTTTTATGAAAAAGAGGAAAGTCCATGTAGCAGATTGATTAACAGGAGATTTTGAGGTTACCTGAAAATGATCTTGTTATTTTACTTCAGGGGAAAAACGAACCCCTCTCTCTCTGTGTCCCCCTCTCCCTCTCTCTCTCTCTGAGAGTGAGGACTGAGCTTCTGCTGATCCGTTAGGGTTTCGACGGCCGGAGGAATTTCCGGTCATCAAGTTAGCGAGCTGTAGGTGATCGGCGGAAAGGAACCAGATTCTTGGTAAGAACTGTGGTTTTTTGGTGGGATATCTCCGCGGAAGAGAACGGGAACCCGCTCAAGCTTCTTCCTTCTCCCACTGCCGAGCTCCGTCTCTTGGACGCCTGGATCGCGACACGTAACTCTACTGCGGTTGTGCGGGCATGGGATGCGCGTTAGGGAGGCCGGCGGCGGACGGGGCCGACGGGTTGAAGCCGGAGAGATCGGCAGTGTTCTCAGGACGGAAGACAGAGTCGCTGAAGCTCGAGGATGCTTCGGAGGCTGAGAGAGCGAAAGGTGTTGTTGAGAAGGGGCGGGAGGCTGCGGTAGCACCGGCGGAGCGGCGGGAGCGGCGGAGGGTGAAGTCGAATCCGCGACTGAGCAACCCGCCGGGACACCTCCATGGCGAGCAGGTGGCCGCCGGCTGGCCGGCATGGCTATCGCAGGTCGCTGGAGAGGCGATCAACGGGTGGGTTCCACGGCGTGCCGATTCGTTTCAGAAGCTGGATAAGGTTCCACGCTTCCATTTTCTCTCTCTTACGATCGATTCTCTTGTTTCTCCTTTCATTTTTGTTCTCTCTCTAACTTTTTTCTCCGGATTGTCTCAGATAGGTCAAGGGACGTACAGCAACGTTTACAAAGCGAAGGATCTCGTCACCGGAGAGATCGTGGCGTTGAAGAAGGTGAGGTTCGATAATCTGGAGCCAGAGAGCGTGAGGTTCATGGCAAGAGAGATCCTTGTTCTCAGGAGGTTGGATCATCCAAATGTGGTTAAACTGGAGGGGTTGGTGACCTCTAGAATGTCTTGCAGTTTGTATCTTGTGTTCCAGTATATGGAGCACGATCTTGCTGGGCTCGCCGCTTGCCCCGGCATTGAATTCACGGAGCCTCAGGTTCGCTTTTGCTCTTGGCTTTCTCGTTCAGAGTTCGCTCTCTTTGCGTTATCTCTTCGTTTTTTGCTGCTTGTGGACCTGTGGTGTTATCGGTCTGGAACTCACTCTTGATCATGGTTTTGGTTCGCACACTTGTTAATGCTGCACGCTGAACCTTGTTGAAGTATAGGTTTTCTATTTCTTGGTAGGTTTCTGGTTGACGATTGTTATGAAAACTATATTTAATGAATGCTTTGTTTATTCCTTCATTTGTTTTTAGCAAATTTTCCCCTTCCTTAGTTATCTTTGATTTAGGAGAAAATATGCTATTACGTGTTAATTACTATTTATGAAGTTTTAAGTTGGACGACGTTTTAGATTTTCTTGCCTACTTGGTCATGCTTTCATTTTAAAGTTGTTCATGAAGTTTCTTGGTACGTTTATCATGCACCACGTTATTTGTGTGATGACTGCGTTGACTTATATGTTCTCAAATTAGGTGGATCCTTTGATATTAAAGGAAAGTAGTTAGTGCCATTGTAGTTCCTGTCACAGCCTTCACATCACGGTAGCAGTTGGCAAAGGATGTCGTGCTACTCTATTTTATTTTCTTTGGTTGGTGGAACCCCCCACAAGGAAGTATACACTGGTCATGTTTTGCCCGTTTTGCTTAGGCCTTCAAAGTGCAAAAGCTCTCATGTTATTGGCACTGTTACAAAGCCAGGAATCCTAGCTGCTGAGAATTTGATTGTAAAACTATGTTTATCAATAATCGTTCATCATGTTCTATGGCTAGTATGTGGCCAGATTGCACAACTCTTATTTTGCTATATTGCTTTTCATGTGTTAGTTGTGATAGTTAAATTAGTCATCTTCCTGGTAATCACTTGCTTCTGATAAGCATGTATTAAGATCAGATACTTCATTTTTCCTTTTAAAGCACTGATTGAAGTAATGATTTTTCTCCATTGCTCTCTGCAAAAAAATGGGTTTGTTTTGATGCTAAACATCTAACAGGCAAGCTAAATGCTTCTTCCTAGTTAGCTTTCATGCAGATCTGTTGATTTTATTGTAGGTTAAATGCTACGTGCACCAGTTACTCTCTGGCCTTGAGCATTGTCACAACCGAGGTGTCTTGCATCGTGATATCAAAGGCTCAAATTTACTTCTTGACAACGGAGGAGTTCTGAAAATTGCTGATTTTGGATTAGCTTGCTTCTATAATCCTGATCATTTGCAACCCATGACCAGTAGAGTTGTAACTCTTTGGTATCGGCCTCCAGAGCTTTTACTTGGGGCGACCTATTATAGTGTAGGTGTTGACCTTTGGAGTGCAGGCTGCATTTTAGCAGAATTGCTGGCTGGGAAGCCGATAATGCCTGGACGGACAGAGGTAAGGATGATTGACTGTCGGAATTCCTTTGTTTCATCCTTTTCTTTCTATTCTAGTCGTGATCATCACATATATATTCCACCCATTATAGATCTATATTCATTTCTTGTCCTTGTAGATATGTAAGATGTTTTAACTTTTAAGTTTGATTTGTTAATGTATGCTATTCTCAATAAAATAATTTTCTTATTTGTCAACTACCAGGATTTAGTGCCATACATCCATGGCAAACTTGGACTGGGGGGGGGGGGGGGTTGGCTGTTGGTTTATCTGCGACCCACACAGATGACTTCCGTTGCCAAGTATTTTTCCTAAAAAAATAACTTGTATAACCACAGGGTTTAGATAGGATGTACTTGAGAACATAGATATTAGAATTGTGATATAATGCATAAGGTACTTGCTTCAGTCTTATAGAACTTGTTGAAATAATTGTGACGGTAGAGTCGTGACATTTTTGTGCATATAAATTTTGTCAAGCTAATCTTCATTTAATGTGTAGCCTCTATCTAGAAGAGAACCCGTCCTGTGTATTTTGAAAACAAAACCGAATGATTCCATGATCCATCAGTCAAGTAAAAGGAAAATGAACATCAAATGCCCAATTAAGTCCGACCCCAATCTATATAAAAAGTGGTAATAAATTTACAAATTTTAGGTTGACTTATTTCTGCCCTTGTCATATTTTGGAGAAGACCCTGCATGTTTCCTTTTTCTTCAAGCTTAGCATGCTAATCAGCTTTTACTAGAATTGGAAGGTCAGCATCTTTGGCTTGGACGCAGACAGTTCATCATTTGAGCAATGGCATTTTTGCTATATATTTTAAAATGATATAAATAAAATTAGGATAATGAAATAATTATCCTATAAGGAAGTATCTTGAACTTGAAATTATGTATGTATTTACATGCATAATATAATGCATGGGCACAATACATTTTGGTTATATGCAAACATGTGTTTGCGGGTCACAAAATTAGGTTTTTGGCAATCTAACATATAGTAAGATAAAGGAGGATTATAAGGGGTAAATTTATCAATTAAGTCACAAAATTAGAGACCAAGCAGAACAACCAATTCAACAATTAACTGCGGAGGAAAATTTTGCTATGACGTGCAAAATTGTTTGAGTAACCAAGATTTTAACTATAAAAAGTTAAAACTATATAAAAGTCTAAGATGATAAGCACTAGTAATTGAAGTAGCAGGGTTGCTATGGCTTACTGTAAGCCTACATGAGAATGGATCATGATATTGATCAAGCAAAATTGTCAATGTGGTACAAAATATCCAAAAAGGCAAAAATAGATGGTAATCCAGAGGACTTTTGCTGTCTGTGTTCTATCTTACTGAAAAAATGGAAATCCACTTTAATCATCACAGGTCATTTGTAACAGTATGTTGAGGAATTAATGCTAAATATCTGAAAAAAATGGTGGTAAAATATCTATGATTGGATCAAGCAACTGACCTTGACCTAATAAACAACCTATTTGATCGACTAGGAAATCAGGTGTCCACTGCCATTTTGAACAAGGTGTCCACTGCCATTTTGAACAATCCTCCATAGAGACCAGTCATCTTTCAGGACTCTTCTTGCGGTTTATTCATTAAATAGCCATCTTGCACATGTTTATTTGAATATGGTACGGTCAATCCAAATTAGGTCAGAGATTTCCTGTGATGTCTCGTTGATTCCTTTTACATTTTCCTGCAAAATGCAAATAATAATGTACTCAAGTTTGACATACTGGTATTAAAAAATACAACTTGTCAATTTGAGAATTAATGAAAGTATGACTTTAAACTTTAAAGTTTAATCTAACATTTACCTTAGTTGCTCTCTGATATGCAGCAGATAAAATATCATTCTTTGCATGGATATGCTATAAAAAAATGTAGTTTCTTTTGCATTTAAAAATAAGCTTAAGATGCATAGAGTGAATGGAGATGATATGGAATCTTCAGGAGACCTTCTTCACTGTGGATCTGACAAAAGAAAGAGAAGCAGTTTGTAACCCACAAAAGTAACTCCAGATGATTATTTAAATTTCTTGGCTTGGCTCCTAGCTTCAGCGACTCAGATGAAGAATACCATGCTTAGCAGCTTCTTGAACTTTGTTGCAGTTACACCAGCATTGAGGTGTCTTCTTCTACCAAAAATCAACTTATTCACGCGATGCTTGAATTTTTGTGTATCTTAGAAATCACGTGAGGACGATGTTGTCTGCAATATTTTATTGCTCATCTGTAACTTATGTCGTTTTACATAATAAATCGCTAATGGAGGTTTTATGATATTGGTAGTGGTGTGCTATTAACATAAGGTAATGATAAAATTTTCACATGGACTGGATTATAATTAAAGCGGGATGACTTGGTGTTGAATTGTCTATAATTCTGTTTATGGACCATGCAGTTGTGGCTGATGGTTGGGTCACAGTCTTTCCAATATGCACTTCATGGACTGGATCATAATTAAAACTGGATGACTTGGTGTTGAATTGTCTATAATTCTGTTTATGGACCATGCAGTTGTGGCTGATGGTTGAGTCACAGTCTTTCCAATATGCACTTTGAAATTTCAAATATGATTTTCTTGGTTGCTATTTTCATTCACTTACTTTCACTGGTTCTTCAAATCCATGCAGGTGGAGCAGCTGCACAAGATCTTTAAGTTATGTGGCTCACCATCAGAGGAGTATTGGAAGAAATCAAAGCTGCCACATGCAACGATTTTTAAACCACAGCAACCTTATAAACGCTGTATCTCAGAGACATTTAAATCTTTTCCTCCATCTTCACTTCCTCTTGTTGAAACTCTTCTTGCAATCGACCCCAATGAACGAGGCACTGCGAGTGCCGCATTGAAGAGTGAAGTTAGTTCCCCAACAATGTTTTGATTTGAAGACTTCTGCAAATGCCTTTATGATAATCTTTTAACAATATCTTGTGTTACATGCCATTTTAACTAAGTTTAATTGTTCGGTTTTATTAATCTCACACTTTTGAGAAAACCTATGGGAATCCAATTTTCCTTACTTTTTTATTTACTGAATGATAATTCACTTGCATATGAGTTTTCTGTATTTCGATTGCCATTAAAAATTGATTTTGCTGACTCATTTCCTTTTGCTGTTTCTTTGTGAGTGCAGTTCTTCACTACAAAGCCTTATGCTTGTGAACCATCGAGTTTGCCTAAATATCCTCCAAGCAAGGAGATGGATGCTAAATTAAGGGATGAAGCCGCTAGAAGGTTGCTCCTTTTTCCTGTTATATTTCAAGCATTTTTGCTGATATTTATGAAATTTTATGTAGTAGCATTGTCTCTGTATTTCCTCTATAAAGTACAATTTTGTTTGGAGAGATTTTGGTGTTCATCGTTAAGGCAGCCAATGCGAATCTCTTTATTGTAATACTATCTTTAGTACAAGGTTTGTACTTTAAGGAAAGGAGGCATTTCTGCCGGGAAGTATTTTGTTCCATTCTTTGCTGTCATGATTTTAAGCACAAGTCATGAGCTGGTGGTAAGAAGGGAATGTGAAGGTTGTCAAGTTGAAGACCCAGTATCAATCCCATGTTGTGCCCGTAAGGCTTGGTGCCCTCAATAAATTCATAAAAAATGGCCTTTCAGTGTTGTGGAAAATGTTATCAAGAATATTAATTGGTTTTTGCGAATTTTCACAAGGAGTTAGTCTTTTCTTTTTTACAAATTTCCATTAGGATTTAACCAATTCTTTTGTTTTTTTTGGCTGAGAGCAATTCGTTTGAATGACTCAATTAACTTGCTCATAATGTATAGTAAGGAACAATAATTTTTTTGGAAAGTACTGAATATGCAACTTGGCTAGTCTGACTGTATATGGATGTGGCTTTATTAGGCAAAGAGGTCTTAGTGGAAGAGGTAATGGTGGTGATGCTGTAAAGAAGGCCCGGCCTCGTGAAAGAAGTAGCAGGGCAGTGCCAGCACCTGAAGCAAACGCTGAGTTGCAAGCAAACTTAGATGTAAGCCTTTTGTCGTTTCCATTCTTTTCGATGATTGCTCTCTCTCTCTCTCTCTCTTTCTCTCAGTGGCGGTGCCAGAAATTTCTGGCTTAGGGGCACTATTATTTTAAATTTCAAATTTAGGGGCATTTATGTATAAAAAAGGTAAAAAATAGTGAATTGCCAATGTGTATATAAAGCAAATTTTCTAGTCTGATGTGGGCAATTGCTGACAACGGCTACAACATGCCTCAGCTACTGCCGCCTCTCTCTCTCTCTCTCTCTCTCCACAGAATCCATCAGTGCCATGGAAGACCAATGGCTATGTTCATCATGTACAATGATTACCTGATTATTTTTCGAGTGTTCTTTTGTAATCTTGGTTTTACTAGGTGATTTATGTTATTATTTGATATAATTAGATAGTTAAGAATGATAAATTTTTACTGCCCCCACACTTTTGATCACTTTGATTGGATGGTTCTTCTGCATGGACTTACATAGAACTTGAACATGTGTGAGTTTATTGTGTTGAAAGTTGAAACCAACAATTACATGTTTGCATCTGCCGAATGGTTCCTTTTGAGAAGCTTCATACAGGTCGGGCCCATTGGTCATGGTGTTTGAAAATATCTGNTAGGAAAGACAAAGTTGATGGGGCAAGGACAAAAGGTAAAGAGAGAGTTTCGGAAGTTTTCGGTGGTAGTGGTAATGTGTAGAAAAATCTGCAAAAGAGGTATCATTTCCTGGAGTTACAACTCGTATTGGTTTTCCCCTCCTACCATTATTTTTGCACTGGTGAGGCCATTGCCGGCAGTAGGTGGTGCCAGTCATGGTGAAACCTGCCATGATCTTCTCTCCTGTGAATGTGTACAGTCATTGGAAGCCAGGTAGGGCAGCTACATAGGAACTTGCTATCATCTGGCGAGGTGAATACTATTTTTGCTGCCTTCCCTCTGTTTTTTTCCTCTTCTCAATTAGCAGCTTCTTTTATTGTAATCCTTGGAATGCTCTCATAGGCTAAGGTAGATAATCAATCATTTTGTTCTTTATGTTTCTCTTTGCCTAAAAAAATGGAAGATCATCTTTCTGGGGGTTCGTTCCCTCAGCATTGGGAAATCTTGGTCTCTTTTGTTGTAGGATGAAGAAGTATCTTGAGAAAAGAGTACAATAAGTGTATAAGCGTTCATCTCTCCAACTCTCTCTCTCTCTTTCACACACACACACACAGACAAAAGAACGGGGAGATCCTCCTCACACACGGGGAAACTCTGCTCACTAGGTCATTTAATCTGTTTACTGTTCCTGATCACCTTATGCGTGCTGCATATGTACCACAAGGAATAACCTATATTTGGTTCAATCCTGCAATTTCAAGGGCAATAACAGTGGGCCACCAATTTTTTTTCAACTTGGTGGTATATTTTCATCTAAGAATTACATTTTTAACCTTCATGGTCTAATTTTAATTGAAAAAGAAATTTGATGCGGGTATCACACTCGCGTTGGCAGCATGTTCTTGTAAGTTGAATCATGTCGTAACATGCTTCAACAACATGTACATTCTTATTCTAATATCTTCAATCTCTTTCCCGTTTTCTTTTTTTCTTTATTTTAGGGCTTGGGCCTCGAGCTTTTACCTTTTAAACTTTTTATAAGAGTTATATTCAAAGGTCCTGGCTTTGCCTCTGCTTAGTGGCCCACTGTTATTGCCCATTAGTAGCTGATGTCTAGGTTTTAAACCAACTTAAAGTCACCAACGAATATTGAAGCAATTTTTTGGAAGACTAACTGCATATGTACCAAAATATAATCGTTAATATTGTTGTCGGGTTTTCACGTCAAGGTTTAGCTTGAATTTTTCTTTAACAAACTTGTTTTTTAGAAAAATCTCAGGAAAACTTTGGAAATTTTAAAAAAAATGAAAATTTCAGTAAATGAGAAATTAATGAGAAAGTAGAAATAATGTTTCAATGATAATAAAAATTATGACAAATAATATAGTTTCACGTTTACATTTGGATACATGATGATGTTGATGTTAAAAAAGAGAAAAACTAAAAGATCGTGAAAAGCGGGAGAATTGCGATTAATTTGTCACGTTTTGTTCTAAAAAACTCGAATTTTTCACTGTTTTTTCATTTTTCTGTCTCTTTGACATCTCGTTATTTGTGGCACTGGAACAAAATATGAAGCCTACGTTGGAAAAGTTGAACCAGAGCCATCTGAGTACATACATATTCTTTGGTCATTGCCCACGCAAGCCTACCATGTTATGAACTTAACCTCATCTTCTTCTGTAGTACATACATATTCTAACAATTGATATATCGCAAGTTCTTTGTTACATTAGCTACCCCTTAACAGCTGTACCTAAGATAAAAAGACAAAAAGTGGGGCAACTTTTGTGCGATTAATTTTGTAGCGCGATAAACCGGAACTCAGTTCAATGGACAAGCAAGCGGAAGTTGTTTATAATATTATGGATTTCTTTATATGATAAGTCAAACAAAGTCTCACGTAGGTTTATCCGTTATGATTTTTTAACGACCAATTCTAGTATATCCAGATCCAAGTATCGCCTGTTTGCAGTTAATAACCAAATTCACGATATTTTAGTTCTGAGTTAGGAAACTGATACGTCTTTCCTACGTTCAAGCGGTTCCGGATATAAACTTCCAGAAAACGTTAGAAATGGAAACATCTATCGCATAAAGCGTTTTTCCCTCTTTGAGAAACATAACCCTGCGTCCCCCCCTCTCTCTCTCCAGCTCACGCCCCTTCTCTCTCTCTCGATTCTCACTGCCGGCGCTGTGCAGGTACCTCTCTCTCTCTCTCTCTCTCTCTCTCTGCCCCCCTCTTGGGGAGGGGCCGACGACTCCTCTTCTTCTTTCTGTGGGGTGAAGCCCGCCACTGGTCCTCCATCAGTTCTCTCTTTATCTTTCTTTCTCTGTATGCAACGGAGGGATCGAAGATTTCTTCCCAAAAGAGCAAAATTTTCTTTCCTTTGTAATTTAGTCTTTCGTTTCCCTTGGAGTTGCTTGATCTGATTTCCTTGGTGGTTCATCGACTTAATACCATTTAGTGAGAACAACTTATCCTGCATTCTTGACACTGGCAAAAAGTTCGTTCTTTTTCTTTAGTTTGAGCTGGGTTGAACCGATGCGTTTTGCTTTTCACTTTCTTATGGTTTGTTGCTACTGAATGCTACAATTCGAAGAAGGTGGGGATATGATCTGAAGGAAAAAAAGAATAGCAGTCAGAGATTTAGTGGGTGTCTCATGCTGTCAAGTAAGAGGTAGGTCAAAGAAGTTGGAGTACAAGATGTTTGTAAAATGTGGATTCTGCCTGAAATAAGGAAAGGCTGGGAATAAAATTCGTAAAATGTGTTTTAGATTGTAAAGATGAGATTTTTGTTGATCATATCCATAGTCAAGATTGGCTCCTTTCTGGCAATCCTGAAAATCGGAGCATTTTTCTATGCATATTTTGCCCTAATCATTCTGGAGTGTGCCTTGTTTAAATGATGCAAATACATAGTACATGTTGTTATTCTGCTCATATGATCCGTGTCAACTAGAAGTGGTCATAAGTAATCTTTTCTGGGTTAGTAGAGTATTCATGCATTTTGCAAGTATGCATTTATTCTCAACGATGTTTACCTGGAAATCTCTGTTTGTGCATATTATCTGTTGCGACGATTGATGAACAATGTCCAAAGTAATTTTAGCCTTTTGT
>JAANDH010001439.1:54376-76208 GCA_011799765.1 Nymphaea thermarum
GATTGGTTTTGTGAGTTTGGCTAATTATGGATGTCTGCCCTTAGAGGTGTTGTCTTTACCATGTTCTCCTTCTTTACTTCCCCATTATTTAGAAGTACAATTTAAGGAATGGAACTGATGATGATGATTTTATTGGTCATTCAACATAATTTGTGGGAGCGGTCAGCTCATTACACAGATTGAGATCTAAAGACCTTTCGATTGTTTTTAGTTGTACATCTAACTCTGAATGCATACTAATGGTTCATTCCGTTCGACTATTATGGGTTATCGTTTTCCTCATGCTTTCGTAGCCACGGTTGTTGGTTAATTCATGATGGTGAACATGTCATTTGTGTTACTGCTTTATATGTTACAGAACGCAAATGCGTTGTTGAAGTGTGAGAATTTGTTTTGGAGGTGGTTTCATGGTAAGAGGAGTATGCCTCCTTTTGTCAAAGGAATATGTAACACAGATATAAACTAAGCTGTGCATATTCTGCAGTAAATGGAGTTTTGCTTTCTGGAAGCTTAGTGCGGGATTCATGTTTGGGTGCTGCAGACGTCTGAAAATGGCTGCTGTTGTTCTGTTGCTAGGGAGTAGTATAGTCACAATATTATCGGCTCTATGACAGCAGAGAAGTTGTTGCACCACCTAACCCACAATGCTCACCATCATTTCCCTCTCTAAATTTCTTATAGGACAGTGGCCCTATCATCAAAATTACACCAAATCTCAATCCCCGTTGATTCCTGTAAATTTTCATTGTATTTTTTTTTTTATCATCTGTAGGCTGTAGCAGCTCTGCCATTAAATATCTGTAACATGAATGCATGTTATGTCAGATATCCACCGCCTGATGTTTCCTTCCTAAATACCACAAGAAACTTGCTTTTGAGATAGTTGCACTTGTTAAGCTACCCATATCTGTCTTTGATTCTGTGCAAGTTTTCTTGATGTGGCCATAAATAAATAAAGAGTAGGCAATCCTTCCTAAAAGAATTCTCAAAGGAAAGAAGCCTATCCTCTCGTTTTGTATACAAGTCTCCTGCTTTTTTGGCTGTTGCACAATTTGCTTTGAAATCTTCCATTTAACGTTTCCATTTTAAGCCATGTAGATACTGGTGCAAAGTGTGGGAGATGGTGCACCTTTTTCTGAAAATTTGTGGGTATGGATGCAACAAAAAACACATGGATTACAAAGTGTATTTATATTTCACAGTCAGCCATTAAATAAGAAAGCTATTTTTGTGCATTATGGTAAAAATAAAGTAATAACAACTTGTATTCCCTAATCAACAAGTGCGAGCGTCAAAAGACGGAATCTGATCTAGAAGCACCATTGTAAGTGTCAAAGCAAAATGATATTTGTTTTACAAATCTTACTGCCCTAGACCACAAAGGTCTCGATGCAAACTTTGTCTGCCCTAGACCACAAAGGTCTCGATGCAAACTTTGTGAACCCTAGTGGTGAGGAATACATTGGGGAGACTATGGCCTCTCTTCTAGGTGTATCGGATTTCTTATCATCTCATAGCGACAGATTGAGCATTCCCCTTGTCCGTAAGGTCTAGAACTGCAACTGTACCAGGCGGTGGGAATTACCGCGTGCTTCAACTTGCACGTATAACCCCTCCCCTCTTATACAACAACAAAGAGGGTAGTCTCGTTTCAAACTGAAGATGCGCCTTCCAGTTTATGCTATGCTCCTTGAGGCTAGCACAATTCATTTCATAATAGGCTTCAATAACAGGGAGTAAATAAAGAAAACCTTCATGCTTCGTTTCTACTAGCAAAGTAACAGAACATCCTTCCTTTTAATTTAAAACAAAGTTATTTGCATTTTTAGTGAAACTGAACAGTAAATTCATGGGAAGATACACACTTCAATTGCTCTCTCCAACCCATAGTCTTTACCACTTTTAAGAAAAGAAAGACATGCCTAAGGCCCTGTCTGGTAGGAGGGAAAGGGAGGGAAAGGAATGGAGGGAAAGGGAGGGAAAGGAAAGGAAAGGGAAGGGAAGAGAAAGGGGAGGAAAGGGAGGGAAAGGAATGGAAAGGGAAGGAAAGAGAAAGGGGAGAGGTATTGTGGGCAGTCACTATTTTTTCACTTACTCCCTTTCATTTCCCTTCCAATCCGTCCGATTTGGGAGGGATTGGAAGGGAAAGAAATTACACTATACAATCCCTCCCCTCCCTTTCCTTTCCTTTCCCTCCCCTCTTTGCCAAACAGGTTTTGCCACATTTCCTCCCTTTCCCTCCTTTCTAATTAGCTTACCAAACAAGGGAGGGATTGAGCAATCCCTCCCTTTCCCTCCCCTTCCCTCCTACCAAACAGGGCCTAACTGCCATGGATGACCGTCTGCTCTTAACTTTTCTTGGTTTTGTTTGTGTGACTAAAGTTGAGTAAGACGATTCTTTCTTTCCTTTTTTCACTATTTGCCTTGAAAATCATTCAACTTCTTATTATTTTTCAAAAATTTCATTCCGGGGCAACCTTCCAGGGCTCAAATACTTCGTGGCTTGCTTGGATGCAAAACCCCTAAGGTCATTCTTCTACTTTCATGTCTCTGCCATTGGTACCATTCAATAAATGGCACCAATCATATTAAGATTTGGATATATATAAATATTCGATTGGATTCAGATTCATTTTTAAACAAATATCTTTTCATCCGGATATTAAATTTTGAAAATTGGCAAAATCTGACTCAAAATTCGGATTCGGATGTAAATATAAAAATCTGATTCTGATTCAGATTCAGATATGACTTTTCTTTATTTGAATTCAAATATGAATACGTGAATATCCAGATATAATTAAGGATATATTCTATCTGAATCCGATCCCTTGACATCCCTACCAGCGACTGGCCGCCTACCAGCTACTAACCTAATGAAGTGTGGAACTCTAATATAAATATATTAAGAATGATTCACTAAAATTTTTTGATGGGTTTGTGCAGCTTAAATATTGCGTACGACCTAATTTAGAAAAAAAAATTGTAACAGGTCGAAGATGTCGAAGAATATAATAATCGAGCTTCACTCGGCCTTACTCTAACCTAACGTGTTGCCTGGTATTTCATCTGGGAAATTTGGGTTGATGTAAAGCGAGTTTGATGTAAAGCCAGTTCCCATTTCTTTTAGGTTATTTTTCTTCTCTTCTTTGTAAAGCCAACTGGAAGTATGTTTTAATCTTTGGGACTAGCACATAAAACAATATGTTACTATTACTATTACCAAACAACCTTTTACTACCTCTTAGTAGTAGTTTGACAGTAAGAACACTTTATAAGTATTGCACTAATTTATCTTACATAGTAACTCAATAAGTTACTGTTACTATTCCTNTAAGTATTCATGCTGCCAAATAACTCGTTAGTGTAGCTTGCACTCGTTTTCTCCTCTGTCTAAAAAGATGTTGAATTTTGTCAGACCACTTGAAACTCTTAGTTCTTTACAGAGAGTGTAGACAGTCCAGAAGAAAAGAAAAAAAGAATTATTTGATCACAACCCCACTTTGGTTTTGGAACTATGCTACTTGCCAAAGGAGTTAAAAAAGACTACTGGAAAATTCTACTTTTTTCCACATCCTTATCTGCTGAACATTGTGTGGCAGAATCCTGACTGAAGAAGATCTGCTAGCTTTATCTTCTTCCTTTATTGCCAACCTCCCAATATTGTGAAACTTCTACCATAGTTTGCTCACTTATGGTTCCCCCAATTGGTGCCTACTACTAGACAGAGCAAATTATGTCTCTCTCTCTCTCTCTCTCTCTCTCTCTCTCTCTCTCTCTCTCTCTCTCTCTAGATGGAGAAAACAGATTCTCTCTCTCTTTCTCTCTCATTCTCTCTCTCTATCTACCTCTCTCTCTCTCTCTCACATGCACAGGCAGTGAAAATGATAAGGTGGACCACCAGCTGTACCTCAATGGTGGCAATCAGAGAAACAACCGTAAGTGAGAAAAAATCTATCAGTAAAAAAAATTTTGACCAACCCAAACTGCTCATCTCTTGACAAGACCATGCATGTTCTGTCAAATCACATTCTTAAAGAGAGATTTAGAATCTGTACCATCAACTTTCCATGGATGAGTTTTGAGCATTCCTCTGGCTCTGCATGATTTTTTACTGTGGTTCTTGTTTCCTTGCTGCCATTCTTGGCATGATGGATCATGGTCTTCCATTCCAACAAAAAAAAGAAGGCCATATATATATATATATATATGAGCATTGGAACATATGATTGAAGTTGCACCAATGATTTGCTGCCTTTTGGATAAAGATTTTTAAGATATAAAGCTCTTGAATAATAGATATAATCAGTATCCTGTTGAAGTACATCGATAATTTGCTGCCTTTTAGATAAGGTTTTTTTTAAACATTTTTTTAATATCAATTGAGCGCTGGGCCCATGATTATTGACAAATTGACATTATAATGAGCAACTTTCAAGACTGTGGGAGGTGTTGAGATTGCCGGGGCAGCGTGCGAAGGGTGGTGGCTGCCGCAATGGATATATATATATATATAAAAGAATCGATAAAATGATAATATGTAACAAAATTTGGGGACAAAAAGTCTCCTAGATACAAAAACAAATGCAAAAACAAAAACAGAAAGACGAAATATATAATACAATGCACAGTAAAATAAGAGTGGTGTGAATAGGGAGAGAGAAAATCAGAGAGGAAGTCAATGTTGTCATGTGCCGGATAAATGCCAAGCAGTTAAAATTTAAAAAATTGTTACTAAAAAAAACCATAAATTTTTAAAGCCATCGTAAATCCTCGTGACGTTATAAACCACGGCTAATACTGATCAGTAAATATTTTAATTTTAACTTAACAACATC
The DNA here is from genome assembly GCA_011799765.1 of Nymphaea thermarum. Classification (NCBI taxonomy): domain Eukaryota; kingdom Viridiplantae; phylum Streptophyta; class Magnoliopsida; order Nymphaeales; family Nymphaeaceae; genus Nymphaea; species Nymphaea thermarum. The sequence continues at coordinate 59,215 of JAANDH010001439.1, forward strand.
TGGCACACGAGCATTGAACTCTCCTATACATACACACATATGTTATACATCTTAAAATTACGACAATGCTTTTCATATTTAATATTCCCTCTGTGATGATATCAACTTCATAAAAGAAAAAGTCGAGATATGTATATATAGATACTTGCATTTCTTTTTCTTTTATCATGTATTTAAAAAACTGTTTGTTGGAATCCTTGCTAGTTAACATTTAACGTGTGTGTATATATATTATTATTAATTTTATCAATTCTCTCCATCTTAAGGGGGAGTGTTTGGAACCAGAAAAATAGAAAGGGCACTTATTTAGAAATATTCATATCTGACAGGTGCTTAAAGTAAATATTTAGAAATGTCATTTAAAAATAAAGACATTTTAAGGGCCTAGTGTGGTCAATTGCCGACACCAACCCGCATGTAGCCCCACCAATTGGGGATGGGTTGGTGATAAGGCCGAAGCTCCTTACCCTTCCCTCTTGACCCGAGAGTCTAGAGCTGATTTGGGACTTGGGTAGAAAGTGTTTACCTATCAACTAGAGCGTCACGCATCTACCATTTGTACTGAAGACGAGCAGTGTTTACAAGAATTGAATTAAGGACAAAACTTTCACAAAGCTATGCTGCCCTCTACAAGTTCATCGGATGAGGGGACAAAATAGTTTCAGGCTTCATTCTTATGTAATCAAATTCTGAATTCTACAAATAAATTGACACCTATATGTGAAAGAGAGAGAAAGGGCAGAGGGAAAGCAACTTGTCCTGCATTGAATAGCTCCTGGATACAGTAGGGTTTGGCCAAGCACGAATTCAAGTTTCCAAAAATGATTTTGCTTTTGCAGCTCAATGGATCTCATCCTTTGATCCCACCAGCTTCCCAAGTTCATGTGGTTAGGTCTATCAAAAAAGGCAGTCACATTGTTTCTAGGATTGATATATTATATATTATATATATATATATATATATATATATATATATATATATATATATATATATATATATATATAGAGAGAGAGAGAGAGAGAGAGAGAGAGAGCTAGTGGCCAAGAGACTGATGTAACATCTGTTATGATACTGATAATGCCGGCTCAGTTGGGAGATGAGAGCATTTATCATGGACTTTTACTAGAGGGTATTAGCGCACCTGGTTGGGCTAGAAGTTGGTTGGCGGAGTCGTTGGTTCAAATCTTGGCGGCACTGGCCCTACAAAAACTGATATATGTCAGAATCATAGCGGCAGGGGAATGACTAAAAGAATTTGACATTTTAGCCTAGCAATAAAGTCTCTCAACTGGAGCAGTGATTCAAGAATGGAACGAAACTGCCCACTTTTCTCTTTGTGCGGGAGGATCCATCGATGTTGCGGAATTTAGATTGAAAACAAGACACCTGTCAACTAAATTGCAATATATATACTGTTTGCAGTCCAGAGGAGTAGTTGTTCACGGAAATCAAATTGGTAACCGGGCTTGTACCTGCCCACCAACTCAACCAGCTACACTATGCTCCTCGGGGCCTCTCAACGTAGAATGATCTCTTGATACTTGAAGTGCCACAAAAATCTTCAAGAACACGGAATTCCAAATGCCAATCTTGACTAATATTATTTAGTGGATTATGTCTACATGGTCAAACATAACTAAACCAAATTGCAAGAAAAAATTTCAAACATTATGTTTGGATAGTAAGGCTGCTTGTCTAGTGGGACCTAGGAGCACCCGTGTTGTAGTCCCTTTACATTGAATCACGAGCCACCGATAGTTCTTTCTTTTTTCTTGTCCCCCAATTATATCTACAATTTCCGCGCCACCGGCCAATGGGCGCCTCTTGGCGTAATCTGGTAGGGATCTGCCTAACTCTGTGAATCTTGACGAAAAGATAATTATTTGGAACCCTGTTAGAACGAATCAAACACGAACAAGCTTTTCATGGCATCTGACGAACTAATTAAGCTAATTAACACGCTTAATACGGTGATCCTAGTTAAGAAAATAAGTTATTTTGACATGGTATTTGCTAATAATGTTTATAATGACTTATCAATTAGGACACAAGCAAAATAAAGTAAGCCCAACACATTTTGCCGATACTTGTTGTTCTAATGTTCCGTCTTCTTTCACATAATTTTAACGTGGGTTTTGCCTTTAGAACCTAAAGTGTTTGACTCAGACCTTTCCTGTCTACCAAGCAAGGAAGTTTTAGTACTATTTGAACTCAACATAAATGTAACGTAATGTATATTTTGAGTTCAAGGCGTTTACGTAACTAGAAAAGTTGGAGTTTTACGTTATTGGAAGAGTTTATTATAATTACAATGGTAGTCTCATACCTTCAATTTATGTATTTTTATATTTTGACTACTATTATTGAGACATCTAAACAAGTGAGTTGATTGAAACATTCAATAAGAAGAGTGAATGAACCATTTGTCAGTAAGTTTGGGCACCGGGCTGGCATGCCAGCGGGTACTTGGTATCAGGCTCGACTCGAGCTTGCACCCGAGTAGGCCCGATAATTTTTTGATATTTTATTTGATTAATTTATATATATATATTATTACGATTAATTATATTTTATATATTATTTTATATAAAAAATATTTTTTAATTTAATTGAGATGGGCTGAACTCAGGCTTGAGTTTTAATGGTCGGGCTGGGCCCGTTCGGGGTTTCAGGTGTTAGGCCAACCTGAGCTCTACTACTTATCAGGCCGGGTCGATTCTATGCCCAGGCTTATTTGTCAGTTTGCCAGAATTGATTTCACAACAATAAATAAAAAAATGTAAAAATTAATAAGTACCGGAACCTGTTTGGTAAGCATCAAAAATCATTTTGGCTATTGATTTTCTTAACATGGATGGTTTATGAAAAATAATGGAAAAAAACACTGTTAAATAATAATAAATGACTAAAATATCTTATTTTTTTATATTATTGATTTTTGTTAGTCGTCCATCTTCGAAAGATGGATGATCAATATGATTTGAGTCTATTACTTAATAACTCATATATATATATATATATATATATCTTCGAAAGATCAATGATCAATATGATTTGAGTCTATTACTTAATAACTCATATATATATATATATATATATATATATATATATATATATATATATATATATATATATATATATATATATATATATATATATATATAAAAGTCCCCTAATTTGACCTCCTTTCAACAACAGCGGCCAGAAGGTATAATTAAATACACTGTCTGATGTAATGCATCAATCAATATGCTTGTAAGCATGATGATTTTTCCATCTAAAATACACAAATCGTGTGTACATATATATGTCTTTGACTACGAATTGTTAGGACAATCCCAACAAGTCTCTCATATGGAATGCTTATAAAAATCTAAATAAACTAATAGTCCAGTTGCCACAACGAATAGCAATTAAATTATTTTAAATAGATAAATATCTACCCGATATTAAAATAATTACATTGATGTCATTATTGAATCTCATCCAATGAAGAATGAAGAGAATAGACCTACTTCTCCAAGTTGCCTCAATAATGTATTATGATTATCAAATTGCATATGTAATGGAACCGAACTTTGTTGCCATCTTGTATTATGACACTAACGCATGGGAAAGAATAATATTGATAAATCCACCAAAACTGTTTTTCATGAATATAAAATTATATATATATATATATAAGTTACTGTTACTTTGCTTTTGATACATATATATGTGTATATATATATATATATATATATATATATATATATATATATATATATATATATATATATATATATATATATATATATATATATATATATATATTTTTTTTTTTTTTTTTTTTATATATATATATATATATATATATATATATATATATATATATATATATATATATATATATATATATATATATATAAGTTACTGTTACATTGCTTTTGATATATATATATATATATATATATATATATATATATATATATATATATAAGTTACTGTTACTTTGCTTTTGATACATATATATGTGTGTATATATATATATATATATATATATATATATATATATATATAAGTTACTGTTACATTGCTTTTGATATATATATATATATATATATATAAGTTACTGTTACTTTGCTTTTGTATCAAGGTCACTGTTAGAGAGAGAAGGTACCGTTAGAGAGAGAAGGTTGTTTTACTGTTACAGGGTCCACTGAGAGTAGGTTTGTGGGTTTTGGTCCTGGCGCTGTTAGAAAAGAAGCACCAAACGTGAGGCAGAGAGAAAGGTAACTTGTTTATTATTTTATTAGTCCACGAAAGAATATTATGAGAGAATTGAAGGGCTTCTTCAGAAAAATTCTATACGGGTAAGCTATGCCACGAAAGGGCCCCTACATTGGCTGGTTTTTCATATGAGAGGTTCCTTTCTCTTAACTTGTGCAGAAGGCGTCTAGTTACGCTGATTATTGACAGTTTTGAGAAAAGTCCCCAAAAGCGTTATTTTGGACGAATTTGTAATGAAAAAACTGATTTTTAGCTCTGATTAGGGTGAACACCGAGCCGAGTCGAACTCGATTTAAGTGAACTCAAGCAATGAAACTTCGAGCTCTAGAATAGCTCGACGGAAGCAGTTTGAGCTCGATTCGATAGTTACGTGTTGAGTTTGAGCTCGAGCTCGACACGATTAAGGCTCAACAAACTCGTTTGAATATAATTGATATTCATCGTTATGTGTTGAACTCCATTGGATTAATGCTTGACAAACTCCTTTGAATAGAGTTGATATTCATCATTATGTGTTGAGCTCATTAAGCTTGTAATTGATATTCATCGTTACGTGTTGAGCTCATTAAGCTTGTAATTTATATTCATCGTTACGTGTTGAGTTCGTGCTCGACTCGATTAAGGCTCAACAAGAACGTAAAATCGTTTGAATATATCAACTTGATTAAGACTCGACAAAGTTGGTTAAGGCTCAAACTCGACAGCTCAAACTCAAATCGATTATTTGAACGAGTTGACTCATGAACTCGAGCTCGACTCGTTAAGCAAATGACTTGCTTGAACTCGTTCATGAGCCGAGCTTTAACGAGTCCGAGTCAATCTCTTGTTTGTAAGTGCAACATTTGACTTGAAATAAAACAAATAAAAAACAAGCTAGAAAAGAAATTGCATGTTTTAAAAGCACAAAGATCCATAATACAACAATCTATCTAAGTTCGCTTGCAATAATAGGTGTTGCGTCGCACGCTTTGTATTAAAATTTTTTTGTCTAAGGATCAAACATTTTAGCCGTGGACCCGTGAACTCTTAAAAAAAGAAAAAGAAAAACAGATACCACTTTTCTGAAATTTCTCACACAACCACAGATTTTTCTTGGGAGCTCTTCTTCTTAAGTATAGAGACGATGGCAAACAATTAATACTTCTTTTCTTGTAGTTAGTGGAATCAAACAGTTTAAATGAGATAAAATCATATATTACTATCATTTATGTGACGTAAATAAGGCATCACAGGTAAATGTTTTGTTTAAGATCTTCGACGTATGAAAAAATCAAGTTTGTGCGATTAGTTTTAGAAATGATATGCATTTACAATAAAAGTTCAATATATTGAAAGGAAATAATATGCATTTACACATCGAAAGGTCGATTTCCATGATAATTTCTGGCCCTGCTAGCGGAAGGTGGATCAATCAATTTACAATTGAAACTGAAAATTATAGAGACAGATGTATGGACTCTGAAGGGCACAACAGCAACCACAAAACAACGATCAAAATTGCGACTAATGATAATGACAAGTTAGGTGTATTCACATTTTTTCTTTATTTTTCTTTTACTATGATTTACATTTTAAACATTGTCATGGTCTATAAGTTAAAGGTTATATATATATATATATATTTATATATATATATATACGATGATTTTATCTTTCCAAGTTATCTAATTCGAAAAATGTGAAAATTATTTTTACCTTTTTTTATTATTAGTTAACATTTTTTCCTTTTTAACTATATATTTGTTGAAAGGTCTTGATTAGATTACATGGGCGAATGAAACAAGTGAATAATTAGAGTTTTATATATATATAAAGAGAGAAGGAGAGAGGCACGCTATTGCAGAAAATTCCTGAGGGTGTAAAAGGTACGTAAGCAGACTCGGGGCTCATGGGTTTGCCACCTACGAAACCGCCTCTCTCTCTCTCAACTCTCTCTGTCTTTCCCCGTCTCTCTGGCTTTCTCTGTCTCTCTTTCTTCAAAAGGAGAAGGAGCTACGACTCGTCTTCCGATTCAGGAATCCGACGGAAGAGCGTCCGTCGGACTCCGGCCATTCCCTCGTTCTTGGTACACCCAGTTGTCTTGGTTCTCTCCTCCTCCTTCTCTCTCTCTCCCTTTCTCTCTTTTAGTGATTTTCTTTCTTTCTTCCTTTTTGGGCATTTGAACAATATTTTCGCTTTGCTCGTTCTCTCAGTTTTGAATATTTTCTTTCCTCGAAGATGGAGAATCCGGAAACACAAATTGGTGTTTCTGCGTCTCTATCTCCTCTCTTTTGGCGATGAATGGATAGCGTGGAACTTTTTTTTTTTTTTCGAAGTTGCTCTTTGTTTATGTTGTTTATATTATGAATATTTGAGATTTTGGCATTTGTTCCTTTTAATCCTCCCCACTCTTCTAATGGTTTGATGATCAGGTCTTGCGAGGAGAGGGGGGGTTTGTTTAGTGTCGCGGTAGACGGCGATGGATCGGAAGTTCGTCCGCTGTTTGTTTTTGTGGAGGTTGAGGTATTTTCTGGTGCTTGGGATTGGTTTTGAAAGGATGCTGATGGTCAGAAGAACGGAAATCTCGGTCAGATAGGTGGCGGTTTCGAGGTTAAAGGTGGAGTGTTCATGGATTTGCCTTCCTCTTTTGATCAGTTTGGTGATGGGTAGTGCTAAATTGTGATGAGCGGGTGGGGAGGGTTAAGTATTTCTTCTTTTCTTAGTCGAATGGATGGGTCTTGGTGGAAGGTATTTGTAGATTCTTATTCTAAAATATAGGGGAGCGGAGAAGGTGGTAGGTACTTCATCATTGTCCTCAACATGGGATTGACCCGAGCTTCGTCGGAAGAAATTGACGACGAAATCGCAATAACTTCGCCAAATGGATTTTGCATCGGCGATTGCGAATTGGAGGGGTTGTGTGGCAAGATGGGGGAAAATGGGGTCAGGGGGGGCACTTTCTTCTACGGCCAGGGGTTCTCTGGGTCATCTAATGGCGAATTTCGAAGGAACCCAGAAAATGAGTTGTTTACTTTGCTGAATGTGGTTGATGGTGGAGCTGTAAATGATTGGAGACTAAGAAATGGTGTCAATGAAAAACTTGGCTGGTTGACACCGAAGGCGGGAAGAGATGTCCATTGCCCTGGCTCAAGGATTGTGGGTTTTGAGTCGGGCGGTGTTAACTTGTCAGCTCATGGGGCAGAAAGAAGTGATTCTGATGAACTGAACTCGTTCTCAACTATTGATAAATTTGGTAAGTTAGACGATGTAAATGGATTGCAGGCCAGGAAGCGCGTGTTGTCCCCTCTTAATGGTATATTGCAATCAAACAGGTTGGGTAGTGACCTGTTCGATATTGATACACCGGACAGACAGGAAACTTTTTATAGAGCTGCAAGTGTTCAATCACATGGGGATTGTAGGACGAGTATGTCACAGGATAGTAAGCAAGCTAATGTGGGTGATGGGAACCATTTAACTGACTCCTCCCCATGGGCTATAGCTAGGTGCTACAGATTTGATTCCGTTATTAGTGACAGCAAATTGGATCCTCTAGTTTTTACCGATGGTCCATTACTCAACGAGGAAGAGCGGAGTACTTATAATCGTTTTTGTGAAATTCCTGGTACTATTCCCTACAAAGAAGCAGGTGGAATGAGGGTTCTGGTGAGGGCAATAGCTACTTCTCCTAGCAAGGTGTCGCTTCCTCTATCCATGTCTCCTCTTCGTCCAAAAAGTTACGATAGGATTCAAGGCAGGTTAGTTGATGGTGAAGGGGGGTTCAATGTCACAAGCAAGTCTTTTGAGGAATGCAGGATTTTGCAGAAAGACTCGGCCCCGTGCACTCCAGACTGTAACTTTCTTGATGCTCATTATTGGAGTACCAATGACAATCACCTGCCTCAGGCGGCAAAGTTAGTTCGTAACCTTAGTGGACTTCCCGTACGAAGGTCTTTGGTTGGTTCATTTGAAGAGTCTCTGTTATCAGGCAGATTTTCATCCAGCAAGACTAGCCAGGTTTGCATGCTGTGAACACTCCAATCAATCCGTTCCTTTGTTTCTGCAGTGAATTGAACTTTTCTGATTATTACATATCTATGAATCAGTATTTCCATCTATTGTTTTGATTATTTAATTTTGCTAACCTATTAACTGGTTTTTTTTGTTGCTCGTTTGGCTTATTTGTGAAATGCTTTGGTCCGCCAGTGAGTTTGTTTTTCCCGTTTGTGATGTGATTCAATTTTTAGAAAATCTTTAGATAGCTTTTTTTTTTTCTGTTATCTTTCCTAATCAATTTTTATTTAAAATATTTTGCAGAAGATAGATGGATTCTTAGCTGTTCTTAGTGTAACTGGGGGGAGCTTTTCTCCACCTTCTCAGAAACTTCCCTTCTCTGTAACCAGTGTAGATGGGGATAGCTGCTTACTATATTATGCATCTATTGATCTTGTGAGCAATGGAAACAAGTGCAAAGGGCCACAAATGAGAAGAAGCTTAAGCAGCATGGATTATTTGTCTTCCAAAAGTCGCACACGAATCCCAATGAAGGGACGAATACAACTGGTACTGGGTCCCTAGTTCTCAAAATTGATTGATGATCAAAGTAAGTTAGGCAGGTCGTCTCATGATTATAATGCATGTGGGTGGCTTTTACGAACCAAACAATTCTAAAATTATCCAACTAACCAAAAACTTACACTTTTGGTTCAGCTTGACCTAGTCATAGTCTAGTGTGAAGTGAGCGTTCTCAGATAATATTGCTGCTAAAACAGATAAGATTGCTGCTAAAATACCAAAGGCAAAGGTGAGAAAGTAATTTTTGATTTGATTGCAAAATTAGCTTTGTCGTGCACCACAGCAACCTTTGGTAGTTTTGCACACAAAGTCATGTAGATGCGAGTCATGGTAATCCTTCATAATCAGAGTGCATGTGTTTCCATTTTGATTTTGAACCATTGACTTGCAATGTAGTTTCTAATGTCAGTATGTATAACGAGGCCGTTGTAATTATCACACTACTGTTAGTTCCATATTGAAAAGGCTTTACTACTTTTGGTTGTACTTTCTGGGTTTTTTCTCACTGTGTTTGCTGCTCAGGAGACAGTCTTTATATGATCCCATTTAAGTGTCTCGAGAACTGGACTTTGCAGAAATATGTAACATAATCATGTTTTTCAGGCTAAGATGTGATATTGTGGTATGCCAAGATATTGGTTGAAAATCCTGTTACTCACAGTTTTTAACTGCTCTGTACTGGGAATTGCTCTATCTTTTATTTCTACTGCAAAATAAAAAACTATATGGGAGTATAGGTTAACAAATCTTGGACTTTTGGATAAGAGATTTACCATTTTAGTTATGAAGGGCTTATGGTTGATTGGAAGATGTATTATTCTAATTAGTGTGTTGATGACACATTTTCTCAATGTTTCAGGTCCTCAGTAATCCGGAGAAGACACCGGTCCACACCTTTTTCTGCAATTATGATTTAAGTGACATGCCTGCAGGTACCAAGGTATGTTATCGTAAAGAAAACATTTTCTTTATCTTATGCATGTTCCAGTCCTTCCATGTGAAAAATTCTATAATAAACTTGCACGAAATATGCAACAAGAAATTGGTTTTTATCTTTCATTTGACTGTTTCATTTTATCAACCAATAGTCTATAACAGATCTCTTATTTTCTATCTGAGCTTTGACCATGGAAAATCCTTTTGCACACCATGCATGATTGTCATACGTGTTGCTATTGCACTTTACAGGCATAGTCGAACATGCAATTGGCATGTTCTTTATTCGTTACTTTGTAATATTGATCCTTTATTTACTTTTGTTTTTCATATTAAAAAGTTTGAGGTTGGTTATTTAGGTTCTTATTCAACATATGCATATTATGTGATGTTTAATGAATGTTGTGCACAAAGGTTTAGCTACTTTTGTCCTAATCGATGTTGGAGATTATAATTTTGTGGGAGACTCGACTCAAGATGCTAAGGAGACTTTCAAGTGAGATGTTTCGGTGGGTCTTCTTTCACAAACTTTGCTCAGTTGGAGTCATTGCAGTATGTCACTTGAAGTGCATAGTATCCTTGTTGTTGCATGCATGTTAGCTACAACCGGATTGCAAAAGCAATTGTGTGAACGCTTTCGTTTACTCAAACAAAATTAGAGCAGGATGAAGGTATACAACTATAAAATTTTGCGGCGGCCATCTAAAACTTCTACAAGAGATAATGACATGGATAGATTTATTATGTGTATGTTATACTCTCTAAGTAGAAAAATAAAATGCAGATCTCTTTGTTGTTACCTTTGTGGAAGCCATGTGATTGGATGCTTCTGGTTTACTGTGATAGAATTAACATGCGAACAATGATTAACGTGGGTACATGGATATAGACATGGACACCATCACCATTTCCCATTTCATTTTCCATTGTCTTAGGCTCCCAGAATACCCTTTTCATGTTTGTTGCAGGAGTTGGGACTGTGTCACATGGGTCCTGGTACCGTGTGGACTGCAGATGTGGGGTACAAAGTATTTTTTTTTTTTTTAAAACTTGGGTGCAAGAACATTGCCATATATGTTTAGATATCGGTATCAACAATAAGATTTGAAGCGAACAAATACAAAATTATTGTTTATATTTGTAAAATATAAATGTCTAAGCAAAAAATGCCAGAAGTATAAAATACAAAAAAATAAGTCTGCTGTGTCCAAGTCATGTCCCACACCTGGATCCACATCCAGCCATGTCGACATGGGTACGGTGCCCTTCCAGCCTGAGTGTCCATGTGACGTAGGTTTGGGAATAGAAATAATAGAGTACATATTGGCAAATATACATATTTTGGTTGGTGATATAACTTTTGTGTGCAAAAATGTCATCTGCCCTCATCCCCTATTTTGGCAAAAGAAGGAAATTTGAGTGGATCAAGGCGTGACCTTACCTTTACAAATATTGATCCATCAGCTTCACATATTCTGTTGCTTGTAGACATATGCTAAACTATTTTGTGAAGAAAACCTGTAAGAGTATTTATAGTGGTGTATTTCAATTTGTGATACAGACCTTCATGCGCCAAAAGGTCACCTTAGCATCATCAATGAGCCTGGTTAGGGAAGGAGATCACAGTGTTGCACAAAAAAATGTTCCTGCAGCTCCTCCGGTATCAGAAAGAAGCCACAATGTACAGCTTCCTACCAAACATGCTGGCTCTAATGGTCACTGTATGTATAAAATGGAGTCTGGGAGGCGCCATTCTGAAAATTTGAATAAAGCAGCATCTGACTACATAAATTGTATATATTCAGACGCACAACAGGTTGATGTACTCAACACTGAAAGGACAGATTCATTGATCTTTTCACCTGGAGCCTATTCCAATACACCCAACAGCGCTGACATCAATATGAAATTGGAGGATGTGAACAACCTTTGCAACAGTCGATATGAGAAGATTCACAATGAGGAGTTCAGCCCCATGGATATATGTGAGGGACCTGAAAAGAAACATGTAGATACTTCCCCAAAATTGAATATAGGTGCTGCCATTTCTGGTGTTTTAAGATATGCTCTGCATCTTCGTTTCTTATGCCCCCCAAAGAAATCCGGCAGGTCCATGCAGAGGTGCAAGTCAGATCCGTTCTCTGTTCCTCAGGGAAGCGATTTGCATGGTGACGCTGAACGGCGCTTCTACTTGTATGGTGATTTAAGGGTTGTTTTCCCTCAACGTCATGCAGATTCAGATGAAGGAAAGGTACTCATTTTTCTCTTTAATTCCCATTATCTGGTACTGGAAGTTATTCTAGTTGATGCATGCTACGTTAGGGTCAAGGATGACAAATTTATAGTCTCTTAAGTGATGGTAACTTCAGACGTTTGCTAGATCATACTTGATGCAATGACTGGATCTAGAAGATCATAAAAGAAGGCTGTATTCCTCCATGGTGGTTGGGGCAGGAAGATGAGCTCTTTGAATGTGAGAGCAAGTACTGCATTGATGGTTTGATTGTTGATCTGACCGTGTCTTGCTTTGGGAATTGCATGAATAGTGCTTTCTCTAACGACATGTTGGCTTATGACAATATCTTATGATTCTCATAGTTTATGGTACTGCACCATATTAGTTCTTTTCTGTTATGAAGATTTTGGAGCTCCTCTTTCACTAATGACTATTTGACTATATCAGAATGAGTTCTTGCGTTACATTCTGCAGTTGTTTCAACTCTTTTATCTTTTTCTATGGATCTTAGTGAAGCTTAAGTCAATGTTGTGTGGATGATAATGTTCAAGATTCTCTTTTTAGATCTCTACATGATATACTCGTGAACTAAGCAGTTTTAATTGGTAGCAATTGGCATGCTCTTGACTGGTTTTTATATACTGTCTCATCTTTGTTCTTTTTGTGCAGTTACATGTGGAGCATCATTGCCCAGCAGATCCAAAATATTTTGATATCGGCTTCTGACATCAATAGCCTGGTGTCTTAAGCTAATTTGTACATAACAGAACGTGAGCCCATTCATCTGGGCACATCACCATAAACTGTACAGAACTACTTTTCCAATAATAATCTTTAGTTTATCTAATCTTTTCTTAATGGGAACTACTCTTCCAATAATAAGCTTTAGTTGATCTCAATCTTTTCTTAATGTGTTGCTGCCTTTCCAGGGTAAATCGGGTCTTGCATTTGTTGGTTTTCATTTTTACCGCATTAGTTTTGTCGAGATATCCCAATCTAACCAGGTTTAGGGCCCACTCGTTTGGCATTGATTTAGTTTTCTGCGAAAACCTTGGTTGATGGAGATCAATTATCGCGGGCCCACTATGAAACCTTTCTTTTTCTGCCTTTTTGGGAACTGAAACTTTTGTCGACTACTTCCATCAGATTGAAGCTTTCATTTCTATTCCACTTCTAGACTTGCCTGTTCATCTCTTTATCTGGTTTCCCTTTTATGGACGACAGTTGGCTGCATAAAAGCCTGAGATTACTTCTCCCTGCCTTTAGGACCCATGCGTGATTCAGTTCTATGGACAAAGTGGAGATTCGCTTCACTATCTATCCCTCTTGGGGTTATCTGTTTAGCTGTGCTGCAGCATGAAGCTAGGAGGGGGATGGGAATAAAGATGGGTCATGTCAGCTATATGTTAAGTCGATGATAGTGGAAGAATGCAGACACAGTGGATCAGACCTGATCATCATCTACCATCGTCTCCAGCCCAAATCAAGAGGAGTCTCCCATTTTCAGTTTCTTCCCCCAACTTAGCTGCTTAATCACTTCTGCTGGGATCTCGAGTGTAGGTAAAGGGAATGGTCTAGAAAGGGCCTCGCAGTCTCTGGAGGGAGAACTTACATTTAAGTTAATGGCATATGAGAACCAATTAGTCTTTTAGGTTAGCGACTTTCAACAGAAAAATTGTAAGTGTGGGTCAGATTTTGTTACAACTTTAAAATGAATGGTCTTAGCTTTTTTTCAACTCACAAAATCTAATCTAGGCGTTACATTTTCATCATTTTCTTTTTCATTTTGGAACATTTTGCACTCTTTTATGCTGTCAGATCTATCAGAAAGGAAAAAACATTGAAAGACACACGTGACATATATTTGAAGAGATTTAAAGGGCCTATACACAAACTAAATAGCATATAATTTCTTTTATTCCATCTATGAGATCCACGGCCGAGACAGCAGACGTGATTCACTTTCTTCATTTATAAAAACCTGCTTGTCTGCACTTAGCTTGGTGATTGATCATGTAAACTATAATTTTGTTCGATTGGTAGATCATGTAGGATGGAATGGGCATCTTGGGCAATTTATATCACAAGCAGATCCAGACACCTAGAAAAAATACAATGACAAGATTTTCAGTTTCTCATAGAGGTCCTCAGCATCGCTAAATTGTTAATAAACATTTATATTTTTAACAGATCTTGAGATCTTCTTTTAACTTTCTATTATTTAACTTTTAGTGTCATATATAGCTGTTAGTTTTTCTACACAAAGAATAGATATAGACGTAAAACTCATTTAACTGAAAATAGTTTTTTTATCATTAAATAAATAGTATAATAACATCTTTGTGATCATAATAAGAAAAAAAAAACTTGTAATCTTGTAAATTTGTGGTGTATGGGCTGGCTGTCCAGAAAAGGGGAAAAAAATTCTGAGATATAAATTTTTGGCCCATACCCAATGTTGTCAACATCGGATTTTCCATCATTTCAGGATCCTCAGAGATCCAGTGTTTTTGCTGATGCCCATCAATTTTTCTGCTTGAAATAATTTAAAAATAACTGAAAACAATTTAAAAAATACATTTTCTTCAAAAACCCATATTGGTCCAATATCAATGACAAGGAGAACTTTGCATAAACCACATTCTCTCTCTCTCTCTCTCTCTCTGTGAAATGTGTATACAAAAGAGGCTTGGACTGGCCATGAAAATCTGCAGTAACGGGCAGTGGCCACTGGCCAGCGCAAGGAAGGGCTAATCAGAGATAGTTTCTGAAGTGAAGTTAGTAATGTTTGGGGGGACATGACAGACAGCTCCCTCTTGTTCTCTGTCAATGGCTGTCACCTCAATCCCACGTTTGGCTCAATATCAGAGATTCCATTGCCCATTCCCCAAAAGCGAACCTCAATTCTTTCCCTTTTAACTGCCAACTAGAAACTGGACCTCTTGCCTTTGGTTAAGCCAAAGAGCAGCAGTCTTCAACCACTGGCTCTGCATCTGAAACGTTTCTAGTTGGTAAATTTCTCTCCAGTTCTTTTCCTCCCTTCCTTCTGTGATCCGTCCCTGCAGAATATCTCTGAGAACTAGTTTCAGCCTTTGAGAAAGTTTTACTGTCTGTCTGTCTGCATGCAGTTTTTTCTTTCTTCTAAACTCAAAAAAAGTGGGTGTTGAAAGCGTGGCATTGATCAACTGCTAGCATTTGGGAATATGGTGTTGCATGAATGCTATCTGTGGAACTAAATTGGGGTTGTGAGTCTTAAATAGGGATGTGAATGGATATAAATGTATCTTTTGCCGTATCTGGCTTATCATACGTTCATATATTGGGATTAGAATTCCGATGAAGAAATGTATGAAGCAAAGTTGATATCATATTCGAATCTTATTTGTAAATTCATGATCCAAACTTTTATCTTCACATATGAATCTGAATCCGTTTTTTATACATGCAACCAATTGTGGACCATATTATGGTGAAGAACCGGCCTTAGAAACATATGGACAATGGGTATTGGATATTTGTTTAAAACTGAACCTGATTGGACATTTTTTTTTTAATACCAAATCCGAATCTAAATCCAGATGGGTAGAGTCCGATCTGATTTGTTAATCGGATGTAAGTCTTTTCCATATCTGACCTTTTTGAAGCACTTTGATTGGATATGACATCTTTTCATCCTGTGGAGATATTTATCAGGTGTAAGACGACAAAGTTGTAAAACTAGAGAATATCTAAAAAAAATCTTGATAAATTTTTAAAAATTTTAAAATATTTAATAAATTTTAAAAATTATAAAAAATAAAAATTAATAAAAAAGACAAAAAAACACATATAATAAGCGTTTTATGTGACGATAGTTTTAAACCACAAGAATGGGGCTGCCAAATTAAGGCCATCAAAGAGCCAATATATGTTGAAGACGATAAGACTACGTTTTTCTTAATCACAGCAAATTGCCTATTTCTTCAAGTTTTATCAGTTATTATCTCTAGTCTTTGCTTCTGCGGAAATCATGGCAATTGCAGATCTTTTGGATCTGCACTCTTCCGCCACATGAATACTGCCAACTTTTTCTCCCTGTTAAGTACAATTTTGTTCCCCTAACTTTCTCTCGACAGGAAATTCTAGTTCTCCAAATTCTTCACTATCTGAACCAACTATTTACACTTCAAGAATTGCTTGACTTGCAATCTCATTTACAGAATTCCACTTGTTTAATAATCTAATCCTTCGCTTCATTTTCTTTTCCTGAAAAATCTTTGCCTTGCAATAAAACAAGCTGCACCTCGTTAGCCACATGATACTGTTGAAACCCCTTCGATTTTTGTTGTTTTAAGGAGCATTCGGCCATCTACATAGTTCACATGCGGGACAAGAAAGAACAGAATATGTTCTACCCAAAGTAGATATTTGAAATGTGATAACAATAAAGTTAAATGACTTCATATAAAGTACCAGACAATTCGGCCGTCGCTTAAAAAATTTAGTCATCTTCTGCTATATAGATATATGACAGTATAAAATGAAGAAAATTCTTGTTCCTTCATCAGAAGTCTACTGATCATGCGAATGGATGACAAACAAATCCGAATTATTTACTCCTTTTTCAAATGGGGATAATCTCATATGTATCCATACCAAATGATTAAATTAATTTAAAAGACAACAAAAGCTTACCAACAAAAGAAAAATAAAAAAGACGAACACAGATGAACTCACTGGAACTTCTGCGTTTCTCGAAAAGAAGATGATGGTGATAGATAAGTTGCACCTCTGTGTATCGACAAGCGGAGAACCAATCAAGTTGGAGCTGAAAAAGCTTTCGAAAACACCAAAAAATAATTAAAACAGAACAAAGATGGGAAGATCATCATTTTGAAAAGAGGAAACATCAACGTTTTTTGTGGGGATCGAATTGAGGGCACAGGCCGAGGTGGGGAGTCTTTACTCGATATAAACCAGTATCCTTGATGAATGACATATCGACCTTTTGAAGTGGCC
>JAANDH010001440.1:0-41043 GCA_011799765.1 Nymphaea thermarum
GAAGAGAAGAGAACGAGAGAGAGAGAGAGAGAGAACTTTTTCGTATGCACTAATCTGCCCTAATCTCACGTTAAATGAGAATAGGGTAAAATAACAAATTACAAAAGAAGTCCACAACTAGAAAACTAATTTGTAAAGAGCTGTTCCTAAACTTTTAAATATTCAGAAACACCACCTAACACAAATATTTATTCAACACAGATATTTGTCCTCTTTTCCATCAATCATTTCTTGAAACTTTGAACCTGTCTTTGGTTCATATGCTGCTTACCTACTACAATTATTTTGTGTAAATTTGGAGTTACAATGTCATGGCATAAGTGATATTGGCAGTTATAAACAAGGCAGTGGGCCAGCTTAAGTCCATCAAGTTGAGGAGGTGAATTCAATATGATTTTGTCTTTTTACATTATCTGGTAGGTTACCAGCTTGCTATGTTAAAAAGGGGGCTACTTGTCTACTTATTATTGCCAATAATAAGTTGCCCTTTTGTTAAGATTCTCTAAATCTATTTGGTCCATTTACCTTGTCAATACATAATCTTAATAGTCTGGTTCATTTAATTAAGGTGATGGGTCAAGTCGGGAACAAATATCACTAGTTGCTGCTGTTAGAATATGAGATGAGGACATCCATACACATCTAACCCAGGCACACCACACCTAGGCACACCTTTTATTTAGCATGTGTTTTAATCAGTTCATTAATGGCACCATGTATTTTTATCCATGTACTGAAGGGCATTTTTGTCCAAAGTGTATAATCTTGCTCTTAATAAAAAATTAGGGTTAGGAGGCATGCCCTAATGCTGCTGCTCAACCATTATGCATCGCTTTCTTCCTCCTCTGTTTTGTGGAAAATAAGGCTGTGATGATTCATCTTATCTGATTCCACAGATTAGATATGGTATCAAAGCACAGGCTCCAGAACTTTACAAGATGAATGCTATGAGAGATTTGCTCTCTCATTTCAAGAGATTAAAATCTTCATTCTTCTTATTTTCTTCCCTTATTTTCTCTCACCCTTAAACCTGATCTTCTAAATCTCTACATCTCTTTCCCATTCTTGCTTTGTCCAGTGTCAATAAAGCTTCTGAAATCAACTCCTGCTGTCATCTAGTATTTCTTGCCTGTGTCTTATTTTCCCTAGTCTCTGTTGGATTTTTTCTCTGCCATCTAGTATTCCCAAAATTCCTGATGTCTTCCTTTTTCTGTGTCTTGTTATATGTCAAATTAATTTGGTGTTTTAATATGGTACAGATTCATGTTCATCTTTTTATATTCTGACATATGCATATCTGACATGAATCTGTTTTTTTGGACTGACACAGACCTGTCTACTAGGTCTGATCATTCTTTGATGTCTGTTTTTCTGGTCTGATGCAGACCTGTCTACTAGGTCTGTTCATTCTCTCGATCTGCTCCAAAGTGTCTTATTATGTTCTTGCTTTACGGTCAGCAATTAAGAAGAAAGTCTAGTTATGTTTAAGAGGTAAACCATGGGTAATCTGCAATAGCATACAAATCCAGATGTAAGATTCATCTGGCAAAAAGAAAAGGTCACAATACACTGGTGATTGATGAAGTGTTCAGGGTGTTTCCACTTTCGTATTTCCAGGGCCATTATTCTAATATTCATGCTATTGCTTTTATTTATTGAGTCTCCTAGTTACTTGTTTTTACTTATTTCTGTGAATTCCTTTTCAAATTCCGGTCCTTTAGCTAGTTTCCTCAACCAGTTGGTCACCAAAAAACTTAAATCATTTTAATTTCTTGACATGGAAGAGACAAATAATTCTATTCTTAAGGGGTCAGGATCTCAATGAGCATCTAGATGATTCTTTTCCTGCACTGCCCAAGATTGTTTTGCAGGAAACTAAAGATGGGAAAGGTGCACCATCCATCAAATCCGTGAAGAATCCACTCACACCCCAATACTTTGACCCCCAAATAATTTTTTTTTTGTTAAAACATAAAACATTGAGGCGCGACGACACAACGATTCAAAAGGAAAGGAGCTCTGCAATTCAAATGATGGGGCAAGCTTTCATTTATATAACAATTTTCAGTTCATACAAAAATTACATTATACTTCTCAATATACATATGACAAAAATGCCCCAAAACCACAACTTTGATGCCTAACAAAAACAAGACATCAAAAAGACTTAACATGACACGCCGGCACTACAATATACTCAAAACCTCCCCAGTAGGATGTGAGTTCAACCATCTGATCAACCTGCTCCCGAGTCCGCCCATTTAGCACACGACTAGGCATACGATTGATCAAATATGCACCAGTGAGAACAACATCACCCCAATATTGTTTTGGAAGATTCCTTTGAAACAAGAGGGCCCTGTTGACATTGAGTAACTGACGATTTTTCCTCTCAGCAATCCCATTTTGTGGAGGGGTATAGCTACAGGATGTCTCATGAGCAATCCCCCTTTTTCGAAAGAAATCTTCAACAAATTGGCACACATACGAGCATTATCAGTCCGAAAAGTCTTAACAGATCCGCCATATTGGGTTTCCACAAGAACAATGAAGGTCTCTATGACATGAGGCACTTCACTACGGTCTTTTAACAAGTATACAAAGGTGCTCTTAGAGAAATCATCAATAAAGGTTATAAAGTGTTGAAAACCTTGACGGGTATGAATTCTCAAAGGCCCCCACACATCAGAATAAATCAAAGAGAAAACTTCATTGGCACGACTGGTGGAAATAGGGTATGAAGCCCTAACATGTTTAGCAAATTGGCATACATCACAAGATATCATAGACATGTCTAAATTGGAACATAAATAAGGAAATAACTGTTTCAAAATTCCAAAAGGAAGATGCCCAAGGCGTTCATGCCAATACAAAAACAACTGACGACAATCATTTCTTCTCTCCTCTGTTCTGCTGATAGCTATCATGAGAGCGGTGGCCACACAGATGGGTAAACGATATAAACCTTCAGACACCAAATCAATCACAATCCTCTTCCCGGTCACCAAGTCCTGCAAAACACAACGATTTGCAAAAAATATGAGTTCACAATTTAGCTCTTTTGTAATTTTGCTAACAGACAAAAGGTTCAAGGGAAGATGAGGAACATGTAAGGCACCACACACTAAGAATTTGTTTAACAAAGAAATAGGGTACGAAGCCCTGACATGCTTTGCCAATTGACACACTTCACATGCGAAGGAGTCCATGGAAACAAAAGTAAACAAACGAGGAAACAACTTCTTGATTAACTGAAAAGGGAGATGTCCAAGACGCTCGTGCCATCGCATAATGGTACATCGATCTTCCACACCTGACAACTGTCCACTAGTGGGTGAAATCAAGGCGGAGGCAACTTGGACGGGCAGTCTGTAGAGTCCATCAATAACCGAACCAATCCCAATCTTCTTCCCCATCACCAAGTCCTGCAGAGAACAATGGTCAGCAGAAAAGATTAGATTACAGTTTAGTTCTTTGGTAATACTACTGACAGATAATAAGTTCACTGGAATATTGGGAACGTGCAGGGCATTATGAAGACGATATTTATTCAACAAAGACAAACTCCCTTTTTCAGCCACAAAAATAGAAGACTCATCTGCCATTGACATGTGTTGTTGTCCTGAAGATAATTGGTATTCTTGAAACAACTTAGAATCCCATGTCATATGATGTGTAGCTCCACTATCAACAATCCAATCACCAAGTGAGGGATTACCTTGATCACTTGAAGCAACAAGTGCTTGGGGTAACTGAGCCCCCTCAGACGTGGAATCTTCCGCTGGAGTAGTAGATAGCCGGCTGATATAAGCTTGCAGTTCCTTGAGTTGATCGGAGGAAAGCTTCGACTTGTTACCACCTGAAGAGTTGGTCTGACTTGAATCAGGTACAGAAGGGCTATGCCTACTAGAGGGAAGACGACCCCTAACAAGTCTCTTCTCAGGATGAAGATCCCAACAAAAATCAACAGAATAGCCCAATTTGTTACAATGAGTACAACGTCGAGCAGGACGCTGCGCAGACCTTGAAGCCCGACTAACAAAGGCTGAAGGAGCATTCCCATGACTGGAGTCAATGTGCATCACTTGACGTCGTTGTTCCTCCGACTCCACCCAAGCATACACCTCTTCTATTCCAGGAATCTCATCACAGTTTAGAATTTGACTCCGAATGGATTCAAATTCATCACGCAAGCCTCCAAGGAAAAGGAACGTTCGGTCCATCCATTCCTTTTCCCAGTACCGGGCATGGTCCGGACCACAGTTTCAGTCATCATTCACATGATAATCAAGTTTCTCCCACTTAGTCTTCAGGGCGGCATAGAAGGAGGCAACAGACAAGTCACCCTGTTTCAGAGAATAGATACTGCGTTTAATCTGATACGTACGCAGAACCCTTTTCTTGCGACCATACATCCTCGCAAGCACAGTCCACATATCAAACGAAGTCGGCTTCCGCAGAATAAGTGGCTGAATATCAGCGGACACAGAGCTGATGATCCACACCTTAACCTGACTGTCTTCCAACGCCCAAGTCGCCCATTGAGGATCTGTTTTGCTGGGCGCCGGTTTGTCGCCTGTGATATAGGGAAGACGACCACGGCTCGTTATCCCAATCTCGAGAGCAGCAGACCAAGAGAGATAGTTATCTTTTGTCAAACGAATGGACGTGACCTGGACCGGCAAGTTCTCGCTCTTGGGAGCGCTGCTCGTGTCAAAAGCCACATCACTTTTAGGCGCCATCTCTTTCGCCATCACAAGCAGTCAAGCTAGACGCAGCACCAGGCAGCAACAAGACGTCACACCGGCGGCACAAGGTGACGGCACAAGGACGTAACAAGCGGCGGCTGAAACGCCAGCGCCACACGAAAACCAAGGCAGAAGGTAGAACCAGAGGCGGCGGCGAGAGGCGGGAACGAGAGACACCCACAACGGCGGAAACACAGAAGGCACAAAAAACGGCGGCGCAGGAACTGGGAACGACGCTGGAAACGACGGCGCAGGGATCAGAGACGATGCTGGAATCGGCGACGCAGGGACGACGGCGGAAACACTAGTTGCAAACCAACGATCTCACACTCGTGGCTCTGATACCATGTAGAAACACGCAACACACGAAGGGAGAAGAGAGGAACACACGATATACGTGGAAAAACCTCAGAAAGAGGAAAAAACCACGGGGAAGCTCTAACCTAGGTGCACAACCGCAACCCTAGGAGAGAGAAAATTATTTTCACTTAATCAACGATTACACCATAAGTGAGATTAAATAGGAGGGAGACCCGCCTAGGGTACCGAGCCACCTCGGTACCCATGCCCATGGGTCCGGGTCCATATCCAGACCCGGTACCCTAATACAAGATATTCTAACAGTAACAATTCCTGCTGAACTTGTAACATTTTGCTGATATTTTTATCTTGAGAATATGTCTGCCGAAGAGAATTCCACATATCTTTGGCTGTATTATAATAACAAAGTCCTGCTGCAATGTGGGGTTGAGTGCTATTCATAAGCCAAGCACTATTAATGCTGTTTTCTTCCTCCCACCGTGCGTATTTACCATTTTTTTCAACTGGTTCGTCTTTTTCTAATATATATTTCTTCCCATGTCCAACGACCGACAACATGAAGGTTCTAGCCCATACATCATAGTTGGCTCCATCAAGTTTGATAGTAGATCCAAACGAAAAAGGGTTTGAGAAAGCTTTGTATTCAACACTTGCCTCTATGTGTTGATTTCCAGATTCAGTTCTATCAAATTGTATAGATCTGTTGGCAGCCATGATAAAACCACGAAATCAGGGCCACGAAATAGATAATCTTTAAAGAGAGAACTTCAGACAAGGTATATACTAGCAGCCAAAAAAAATTTTTCTGCCAGATTTCAACACCAACCTACGGCAGACTGAACATAACCAATATTTATAGCTGCAATCAGATTTCAAGACAAACCTGCGACTGAAAAACAACTTTGCGACAGAAAATCAGCTCTGCACCACACGCCAGGCAGGTCAGACGTTATTAATTTTTTTTTATAATCAACGTCTGAGACTCTGAAAATCAAACCTGCCACTGAAAGTCAACGTCTGATCTGATATAAATTTTTGTTTAATAACAGCCACTGAATCAGATCTGATCAACACCAACGATTGGCAACGACACCACCTCTGCATTCAGATCTGAACTGTTAAACAAAAACAGCAACCTCCCTTTTTTTTTTTAACGTCGACATTCAACCTTCAGATCTGAGCGTGAACAGCAGCACATCTTCTTCAGCAACATGAGGGACTTCGACCTTCAGATCTGAACATCAGCAACACGTCTTCTTCAACAGCAACATAGGGTACAAATCACGTCTCTACATGAAGAACGTGATCTGCCCCTTTTTTTTTTATCAAGGAGTCCCACCGACAGCAGCAACCTTAGACACCCAACTGTATCGTGAAGAAGGGAAGAGAAAAAGGGAGACGGAGAAGCGGCGTGAAACCCTAGACGTCACAGTCCTAAGTCTCATGCTCTGATACCATGTTACATTTAGAGGTAGAGAAGTGAAGAACGAGAGGAAGGAGAGAGAAAGGTAGCAGTCGAGAATCATACGGCTGCTCCTCTTTTCATTAGATTTAATAGGATTAGGGTTAAGATTAACCCTTTACATAAAGAGTCCACCAAAATATTAAAAATTCAGAAAGCTACCTAATACTAAATACCATAACACTTTAAATACCAAAAAACAACATGTTTTCTCAACAATTATTTCTCTAGCAGTGTTGAAAGAGTGGAAGATGTGTCAACTTGATGTTAAGAGTGCTTTTCTCAACGGAGATCTTGAAGAAGAAGTGTATATGTGTATGCCCCCAGGATATGAGAAACCGGGAAAATGCTATAAACTGAAGAAGGCTTTATATGAACTCAAGCAGTCTCCCCCAGCATGGTTTGAACGTCTTAGACTTGTAATGAGACAACATGGCTACAATCAAGGAAATCGAGATTATACTCTATTTGTAAAGAGTAAGGAGGGTAAGGTTGCTCTTTTATTAGTCTATGTTGATGATATGATTGTTACAGGTGATGATGAAGATGAGATAACAAGGTTAAAGGGTTTACTGGCTACTGAATTTGATCTCAAAGACCTTGGCAAACTAAGATATTTTCTTGGTATTCAAATTGCTAGATCAGGTCCGACCCTTGTACTAAATCAAAGGAAGTATACCTTGGATTCACTGAAGGAGACACGAAAACTAGGGTGTAGACCAGCTTCTACTCCTCTGGATGCTGGACACAAACTCAGTATTAAGGATGGAGGACCTCTTTGTGAAGAAACTAAGGGGAGGTATCAACGTCCGGTTGGAAGATTGATCTACCTCACTCTGACTAGACTTGATATCACCTTCGGTGTAAATGTGATGAGTCAGTTCATGCACGTGCCTACAGATACTCACTTGAAGGTTGTTGACAGAATCTTATGTTACTTGAAGAGGAATTCTGGCAAGGGGCTTCTATATGTGAAACAAGGGCCTATTGAGATTGAAGGGTATTCAGATGCAGGCTGTGTTGATACTAGAAGATCTACTTCAGGGTACTGCATCTACTTGGGAGGAAATCTTGTTGTTTGGAGGAGCAAAAGACAATATGTTTGTTCCCGCTCAAGTGCAAAGGCTGAATATAGGGCTATTGCTACTGGAGTGTCAGAATTACTGTGGCTGAAAGTATTACTGACTGATATTTGGATAGAGACTGAAGGAAATGAAGATGTACTGTGATAACAAGTCCGCAATCAATCTGGCCAACAACCCTGTGTTACATGACCGAACAAAGCATGTTGAGATTGACTGTCACTTCATCCAGAAGAGAATTGATGCCAGAGAGTTGATTCTACCATATATGAAATCTGAAGACCAAACTGTTGATGTTCTGACTAAAGCCTTACTTGTGACTCAGTTTGAGAGAAATGTATCCAAGTTGGGCATGTTTGATATGTATGCCCAACTTGAGGGAGAGTGTTGACGTAGGTTGTATTTGGGTCACCTATCTGGGTCTGGACCCGATCCAGTGTGTTATTGTTATGGCCTTACTTAACTTGTGTAAACCCTAATTTCAGTGTGTGAATGAAATTCTAAGAGAGAGAGTGTCTGGTTGCTAGTGGGCACCAGTCCTCCTCACCCATGGTTTTTTCCCTCTTGTTGAGGGGTTTTCCACATTACATCATGTTCTCTTGATTTTGTTTCTACAATCATTAAACAACTCACCCTTGAAACTCAACATTGACTCGTATATCATCAGCATAGCTCGAGTTCCCTATATGAGTCTGGCTTGTACTTCCAAAAACAGATACAACTAAATAACATGCATGTATACTGTAGAAACACGTAACGAGATAGGGAGAAGGAAAAGAGACACACAATATACGTGGAAAACCTCAAAGAGAAGTGAAAAACCACGGAGAAGCTCTACCTAGGTGCACAACCGCAAGTCCGCAACCCTAGGAGAGAGAAAGTCTTATTCCACTTAATCAACAATTACACCATAAGTGAGATTATATAAGAGGGAGACCTGCCTAGGGTACCGAGCCACTCTCGGTACCCGCGCCCATGGGATCGGGTCCATATCCAGACCCGGTACCCTAATACATGATATTCTAACACTCCCCCTCAAGCTTGGCATACATGTCAAACATGCCAAGCTTGCTAACATTCTTTTCAAATGAAGATGTACATAATCTTTTGGTTAACACATCTGCGACTTGATCTTTAGACTTCATATATGGCAGAATCAACTCCTTTGAATCAATGCATTCCCGGATGAAGTGGCGATCAATCTCCACATGTTTGGTTCTGTGACGGGATTATTTGCAAGATTAATTGCCGACTTGTTGTCACAATACATCTTCATCTTTTCTCCCATTTCAACTCCAATATCTCCTAGAAGAATCTTTAACCATAACATCTCTGTCTCTCCCATAGCAACAGCCTTGTATTCAGCCTCAGCACTGGATCTCGAACACACTTCCTGCCTTTTACTTCTCCATACAACCAGGTTACCCCCAAGAAAAATACAGTACCCTGTGGTAGACCTCCAAGTATCAGTGCACCCTGCCCAGTCTGCATCAGAGTATCCTTCAATATTAAGTTGGTCTTGCTGAGTATACAACAGTCCTTTCCCTGGATCATTCTTTAGATTCCCCAACACTCTTTCTGCACTATTCCAGTGACAATCAGTAGAAGCATGCATAAATTGACTCAACACATTCACAGCATACGTGATATCAGGGCGAGTAAGAGTAAGGTAGATAAGCTTACCAACTAGCCTCTGATATCGACCTTTTCCTTCCTCATCCAGAATATTGCCAGTTTTGATGCTAATCTTTGTACCCGATTCCATTGGAGTAAGAAAAGGCCTACATCCAAGTTTACCTGTCTCCTTTAGCAAATCTAGAGTGTACTTCCTTTGGCTCATAACATGCCTTGTCTCTGATCGAGCAATCTCTATTCCCAGAAAATATCTCAGTTTACCCAGATCCTTGAGGTCGAACTCATCAGCTAACCTCTCCTTCATCTTCCTGTTTTCTTCTTCATCGTCACCTGTGACAATCATATCATCAACATATACAAGAAGAAGACTTACAAGACCATTTCTCTGCTTAATGAATAGGGTGTGATCGCCATTTCCCTGTTTGTATCCATTAGACTTCATTACAATCCTCAGTCTTTCAAACCATGATCTATGAGACTGCTTTAGTCCATACAAGGCCTTCTTGAGATGACAACACTTTCCATCTTGGGCGTATCCAGGAGGCATGCTCATATAGACTTCTTCCTCTAGATGGCCGTTCAAGAATGCATTATTGACATCAAGCTGGTCCATGCGCCACTTCTTGTGCATTGCAAGAGCTAGGATTACCCTCACTGTCTTCAATTTTGCAACAGGAGCAAAGGTCTCAAGGTAGTCAATCCCATATTTCTGGCTGAACCCCTTTGCAACAAAACGAGCTTTATACCGTTCTACAGTGCCATCAGGTTTGTACTTCACATTAAACACCCACATGGAACCAACTAAGTGAGTTCCTTTGGGAATATCAACTACTTCCTACGTGTTGTTCTTTGCTAAAGCATCTATCTCCTCTGTCATGGCCTGTAGCCATTTAGGATCATCCCTAGCATCTTCCACTGACCTGGGAATCACAGCCCTAGATAAAGAAGTAATAAAGCACTTGTAGTCTTTACTGAGTTTAGCATAGGAGACAAATCTCTGAATAGGGTGAGAAGTACATGACCTGGTGCCCTTGCGCAAGGCTATGGGAAGCTCTTCATTCATTGGACTTGGGTCATCCGGGGAAGTCATAGAATTGGGATTGGTTATATCAACATCTTCCACCATAGCAACATCTTCCACCACAGCTTTCTTCTTCCTATTATAAACCTGGCCAAACAAGTGATCACGGGCTGTGGGCTGAGTATCCACAGAGCTCCCTTCCATATGACTATCTCTATCATCACTGACCGTGTTTACCACACTGGGACTGGCCTTGTAATCCAAGAATTCCATAAACTGAATCAACTGATTGGAAGAATACTCTTCCCCTTTGTTCCCTAGACACTCCCCCTGAAGAGGATTCACAGGAAAGTAAGCCTCATGTTTGTGAAATGTAACATCTCTGGAAACATAAACTTTGGAAGTAGTTGGGTCAACACATTTGTATCCCTTCTGAGTGGAGGAATACCCCAAGAAGACAGCTTTGATAGACTGAGGGTCAAGTTTCTTGAGGGTAGGGCTATGGTCATGAACAAAACAACTACACCCAAACACTCGAGGAGTAAGAGGCCAAGGATTCTGAGTGGGCCACAGCATAGAATAAGGAGACTGACCATTCAACACACGAGTAGGCATACGATTAATAAGGTGGGCACTAGTGAGAAGAGCATCACCCCAGTAGCGCTTAGGAACATGTCTATGGAACATAATAGCCCGGGTGACAACTAACAAATGGCGATTTTTCCGTTCAGCCACGCCATTTTGGGGAGGGGTGTAACTGCAGGACGTCTCATGGACAATACCCTTGCTCTTCAAGAAGTCATCAAGAGATTGGGAGACATACTCTCTAGCATTATCAGTGCGGAAAGCCTGAACAGAAGTTTGAAATTGATTCTCAACAAATGCAACAAAATTCTTGACAATGATGTATTGTTGTTTTCAAATTCTGATGTAGTATCTTAGCTATATACATATAAAAACACGGTAGAGTTCATGAACTTTTAGGGCTAAAACTGTAACTCATTAATTGTTTCTGATGTCAAGAAGTTGTATGTTACATTCATGCCATCAAGTAGGTGTCTCGATTCATGCATGCTCCTAGAGAAGGTCATATGGATGCAGTGGAACACAGCTGGAGACATTTGAAGGGGACTGTAGGAGACATATTTGTCTATCTTAAGAATAATGATATAGATTGAGGACATAGGCTCATTACTTACATATATGTGAACCGTCAGGTAATCGAAATGGGAGAAGGTCAGTAACTGGTTATTATGTCTTCATAAGACAATCTTGTATCTTGGAGTAGTCGGAAATAGAAGGCATTGGTGCAGTCTAGCACAGAAGTAGAATACCGATTGATGCTGCAACCACAATAAAGGTCACACTGATACAACATTTTTTGATGTTCTATGAGAGAGGATTGTTCAATCTCTGCTCGTGCGATAATCTGACTTCAGTCAATATTGCTTTCAATCCTATCCAACATAGCAGGTCGAAGGATATTGACATTGAACCACACTTCATACAAGAAAGGGTGGAGCACAAGGAGATAGACCTCACTATATCATGATAGAAGATCAAGTGGCAGATTTGTTTGCCAAAGGGCTGACAAGCCACCAATTTTGGTTATTGAAGAACAAGTTGTACATGATCCAAGACCATGTACAACTTGAGGGAGGGTGTTACAATGTGGGGTGAGGACATGTCTAGGTCTAAGTCCAAATCCAGACATGTCTAACCCAGGTGCAGCTAAGCACACCTTTTTATTTTAGCATGTGTTATAGTTAGTTCATTACTGGCACATTGTATTTTATTCTTTTGCTGAAGGGCATTTCTGTCCAAGGTGCATAATCTTGCTATTAATAAACCATTGGCATTAGGAGGCATGCCCAATGCTGCTGCCCCAACCATTGTGCACTCCCTTCTCCTTTGTTTTTTTTGGAAAATAAGGCTGTGGCGATTCATCTTGTCTGACCACACAAATCTAATAGTTGCATGTTGCCAGATGACATCAACTGTTCAATTAGCCAATGTCACTGCATCTTCTAGAATCAAAGAGACTTCATTCACAATTATAGGTCATTTGCACGAAAGATGAAGCAGCCAGCATTCAAGTTGATTCTAGGAAAGGTGAAAGCTACAGGCTCACATTCATGTGCAGCTGCATACATGTGGCATGATGATGACATTGCTGATATTATGCACATGGATAACTTTCTGTGAAAGCGAATAGAGGGAATCAGATCTATGAGTCCAAATGGTGATATGAGTAGCGTTGCTGAGCCTACAAGATGTTGTCTAAGATATCCACAAGTTGCAGTCGTATAGACATCTTACTATTCTTTGCTATGTGTGCATGCTCTTCTTACATGTAGGCATGTCTGTTTTAGTTCAAAAGCTGGCTCTTTAACAGCCTGAGCTTACACACTTTTGTAATTTTGCATTATACTTTTTATGTCAGGAAGAGATTTGCAGGATGATTGCTGAAAATTCTGGTATAGATGTGGTTCTGCAGTGCATCAGTGATACTGGCATGCAAAACAATAAAGCTGCAGCAATAGCTCTCTGCTCTTTGTTGTCCAAGGTTTCAAGCTTGATTCACTGGAATATTTCAGGATTATTTAATCTATTTTGAATTTGAATGGTGCTTGAACATCCTAATATTTTGCCACTCTCTAAGTTGGCAGCAAGCGATGCAAACAAAAGTGCTATTGTGGAGAAGCAGGGACTCAATACACTGATTCAGCTATCTTCAATATTTGCTGCTGATCCTGCTGTCTTACAAGAGGTAGGTGGTGAACATAAGGCTCTTAGTCAACAAAACTTGTGATTAAGAATATCTGGTCAAAAGTCATGAAGTTGGAAGCCAGCACAGCTATTAATTTTTGGTACTACTGTGGTTGCAGATCATGTCGATCGTCTGTGTTGTTTCACTGAGGTCCTCTGAGAATGCAGCCAGTGCAATGGAAGCTGGGGCTGGTGACCTTGCAGTGGAAGCAATGCTAAGATTCCCGACAGCTAGCCAGATGCAGAGACAAGCATGTCTCATGATTCGGAATCTTGTTGTCCACAACCCTGAAAACAGGCAAGTATAAACATGCTGGTAGTTCATTTAATCAACTGATCATTCACCGAATAAAACAAACCTACTTCTGCTTAAGCTTTTCTGATAATTATAGTTTAATTATGCTTGATAGTATTTGACTTTGTACTGTGTTTTGTTGCATATGTAGGGACATCTTCCTAAACAATGGTGTTGAGAAGATAATACGGCTCGCCAAAGATAATTATGAGATCTGCAAACATGCTGCAAGTGATGCATTGAGAGACCTAGGACTTGAGAACTATAACGACTGAATTTTGTGGCTTCTGATCAATAACCTCAATTCTGCACTCTTGTACGTGGCTTTTTGTAGCTTTTATCGTATGATGAAGGAAACCATTCCTGCAGAATGGTTTAGGATACACTCATGGCAGCAACCATCTCACGATTCATCATCCATAGGGGTATATCATTTTTCGTGGTCTTCACTGCTTTGAAAAAAAAATGGAAAATGGAACAGAAACTACGTCCTCTTTCTTCTAATCACCGTGAGGACAGGTTTGTCTTATCACATGTTGATCTTTAGGAAACCTTCATTTGAAGGATGGGTACTTTTATACTCATATATATTTCAAATAGATACTCATATATTTCAATTTGATTCTGAAAGTTAAATTGATAAGTAGATTTATCTTTTCCCCCCTCCCCACACCCCCCTTACCTCTACGCGATTTTCCTTAAAAATGCAGGAAATTGACGCATGGAAGTTCAAATCGAAACATCTTCATAGACATCGTTTGTTAAGCAACATCTTTAGCTCACAAGAGAAAAAATATGAGATTAATTATCTCAATCTGAATGTATCTGAACCTCCCATGAAAGTTAAGTTTTCGTGCAATAGATACCCACTCCGATGGATCTTTCATTTGCACGCTCGTCTTCAATTAGATTTTTCCACCAAAGGATTTTCTTTAGTTTAACTGTTGTTCCTTGTTCAGGATGACAAGAAATTATTTATTGCTTTTTTGCATCTCCAAAATGAGGAGTTCCCTAGAAATAGGAAAAAAAACATATTAATAGGGTGACAAGTGACTGATTAGGGTGACTCCATGCAACGTTAAGGTAGCGTTAGTCCTGCTCATTTGGAGGTGACACTTTTCTAGAGAAAGTTCCCCCACAAGAATGTAGAAGAGGGGAAATTTCAACACGTACTAAAATAAGCATGTTTGATGGACTTAAAAAGAATAAGTGGAGAAATTTATGGTTGTTTGATGAGTGAACAAGGGGATGGGGGAAACTAGTTGATTTTGGAAATAAACACTGTTAGTTTTCTCTTTTGAATTTTGTTTTTCAATAATCACTCAGAATTTGTTTTCCACATGTTTCAAGTTCTTTTCATATTGTAGTTTTGCATTTTTTATGATAAAAACAAACGAGAAAGGAGCATTAAGAAAAATGCTTAATTTTTCAGGCTGCGAATATTAACAACTTCACTTCATGCCAGAAAGAAAAGTTCCAAGGTAAAATATTCCAAAGGAGAAAACAAGAACTATAAAATTTGAATAAAGAACCTACATTCAAGGACACCATTGATGTCCATAATCGTCCAACATTATTTCAAAGATCGGGAGGCTGTTAAGCAAAGCTGTAGCAAAAAGATAAGTCATTTTAGTTGCTGATTTTTACAAAGCCAAGAGCCTTGCTTTCTAATGAACAAATTGATATCAAAGAGAGGTGCAACTTCTTTTTTCTCCACAACTTCAATCCCAAGAAAATATCTCAAGTGACCAAGATCCTTCGTGACAAAATGTTTTTGAAGGAAGGCCTTAGTAGCAGATATTTCTTGACCACAATCACCTGTCAAAGTAAGACCGAGTCTCAAAAAAAGTGACATCCGCACGGATATACTCTTTGTGAGTTACCAGATCAAAGCACTTGTACCATTTTTGGTTTTGGGGGTAGCCAATGAACACACACTTAATGGCTTGAGCAGCAAGTTTATCACGTTTAGGTCCAAGAATATGAACAAAACAGGTACAACAAAAAACTTTTGGTGCAACGAAAAACAAGTTTCAATTGAGATAAACAAGTTTAATAGGTACTTTGTTGTCAATGGAGGATGATGGCAAACGATTGGTCAGGTAACAAGCCATGATAATGGCATCACCCCATAAGTATGCAGGTACATGATTATGAAGCATTAGGGTTCGAGCAACAGTTCGAAGTTGCCGATGTTTTCGTTCGGCGACTTCATTCTGTTGTGAGGTATGAGGACATGTAGATTAGGGAGAGATACCATTTTCAGCATAAAAGGTCATTAAGATAGATTATTTAAACTCAAGAGCATTATCAGTGTGAATACACTTAACCACAGAACTAAATTGAGTCTTTATTTCAATAATCAAGTTTTTGAGAAAAAAAATTACTTCAGACATTTCGTTCAACAGGAATACCCAACTTACTCGAGAATAATCATCAACAACAACAAGAAAGTACCTAAACCTATCTCGGTTAGCAACCCTGCAAGGCCCCCACACATCAACATGAAGAAGATCAAATAACCCTTGACTTGAAGGACTAAGACTCGAAGGAAAACTACTGCGTGTGTGCTTGCCAAGTTGACAAGTCTCACACTGAAAAGACTCTGGAACTGAAAGTTTAGGTAGGAGAGAACGAAGCTTGGGTGATGAAGGGTGACCAAGCCGGAGATGCCACTGGAAGACTGTAGACTCTGATGATGTAGAAGAGGTAGCTGCAAGACCCATTGGAGCCGACAGGATGTTTCTCATAGTCGCCACCAATCGTCTTCCCAGTTTGCAAGTCCTGAAATGAGCATGAACCAGGGTAAAAAATAATACGACAGTGTAAATCAGTAGTCAACTGTTTAACCTAGAGTAAATGAGATGGGAAGTCAGGAGCATATAAAACATATGAAATAGTCACAGAATGAGAAAGTTTCACATTTCCATAGCCCAATACGGGTGACAGTCTACCATCTGCAATTTTGACATGACGTGGCTAAGGAAATTTATGTAGAGTAGTAAACCACTCAGGGCTACTGCAGAAATGTCTCGATGCTCCTGAATTAATAATCCACAAAGTACCTAAGTCAGATGTGGAAGGACCCGTTGAGAAGGCTCGATCGGTCAACATTGTAGAAGCTAAAGCCTGTGAGGCTTTGTGCGCTAAAAATTGCTCGTACTCAACTCTGCAAATGCTTACTGTAACTGTCTCTGGCGCTATACTAGACGAAGCGTCCTCCATTGTAGGAGTGGCAATCTGTGCAGAACCCATAGATGAGTGAGTAGAACTCTTGCCCTGTTTGATGACTATATTTCTTCCTTGCGACAAAGAGGATGGGCGGCCATGTTTATCCCAACAGCGATCCTAAGTGTCCAATCTTTCCACAATATGTACATTGGAACCTCCCACGGCCCCCAGTTCCACTACCTATACCTCTTCCTCTGGCACTATAGGTTGGACACTATTCATAATCTAAGACATAACCATGTTGTCGTCCTCTTCCCAGGTTATGTACTTCCTTGTCTTGTCAATAGGTTCATCCTCTTCAATTATGTGTCTCTTTCGATGTCCTTTTACTGACAACATAAAGGATCTAGACCACAACTCATAGTTGTATCCATCTAATTTAACTGTAGATCCATAGGAGAACGGATTTCCAACTCCTTTATGATCATTACCACCCTCCAATCTTTGGTTCTCAGCCATCATAAATCACAGCAAGAATGGGACGACCAAAAAAAAAATTATATATATGCAGCAATTTCACGCAGCCTTCAGGAACAAAACAAAGAACCGTCACGCAGCCTCTTTCAACAACCCCAAACAACAAAGAAAAAGGAGAAAACAGACAACTTGATGGAAAGTACACAGAAAACGACAGGGAATAAACTTGCTGGAAAACAGAACTTATAAATGAAGTTTGCCGTTGCTTCTAACATTCTACATCTTGCGTAGATAAATTCTGCATCTATTCTGCTTCACCAGAATTTCTGATCATCCCTTAAACCACAACTACAGACAGCATATCAACGTTTCTTCAACACTCTAAACAGTATCCATGAACAACACATAAAAAAAAATATCCAAATACTCCACGTGAGGATCTGATCACGCCTTCCACATAGGCGAGATCAGGTCCTCCTTCACGCAGTAGGAAATATGAGATAAGTTAGAGATTACACCAACAACAACCTGAGGTGTTCTCGTAAGTCTGAGATGTTCTCGTAAGCAAGATGGGCAAGCAACGATCACGCCAGGACACAGAGTCGATGACGCCAGCAGCTTGAGTCGACCACGCCTGCAGCTTGAGTTGATCACGCCAGCAGCTTGAGTCGAGGCTCTAATATCATGTTGTGTAATAGGGAAGGGGAGAACGAGAGAGAGAGAGGCGGTAAAAGATCTCATTTAATATCATGCTCTAATCTCTACTAAAAGAGAGATTAGGGCACGGTTGTATCAGTTACAAACGGAGGACACATAAAATATTGAAAGGACATAAGAGAACCCTAACTTTGAAATATTAAAAAAACTACCACATTTAAAGCCAAACTTTCTACTTTCAACAGTAAGCATTCAGAGTAGGTTGAATATTATGAGCATATGAACATTGGACAACTGTTACATGCAATTGTTACTTTTATTTGAGCAGGTTTGAATCTTGCCAATCATGAGCAGATCCATACCTAAGAAACAAACATTCTTTTGCTCACATATGATGGGTAAACAAACAATAATACTTGTAAAGTATGCCAAATAGCTGTTCACAGTCATATTCTAGTAATAGGAACATGAAACACAAGAGCATTGATGAAAAATAGCCATCTGTCATGTATTGCAACACAAAGGTTTAACTTGCATAAACAAATTGTGCAGCTAACAATGCTAAGATGGCTCACTATGCTCTAGATAAAACTTCATTTGTGCAAGTCCCAACATATTCGATCTTGCAGTGCTTACTCACATTGAATGTTTTAGATTAAGGTCTCTCGCTATGCCCTGTACCTTTTGTTCATCGAGCCCCTCCCTCGGCAATTCTATTTGCCTGCAACAAATACAAGCACCTATATAGTGATAAATGATCTTCCTCTTTTGCATGAAGAAAAGTCTAACTTCTCATAGAGAATCAAATCAAGTTTTTGAAGATATCTCTTTTAATCAGGTTAAGATAATATGAGCCTTCAAATCTAGTCACAAGTTTTATGATTTGGGAGATCATAACGATCTTCTAATTTAATGACATAAGTCCTTATCTTAATTCAATTAAAGATATGTTTAAAATATATGTATGGCATGTTATTAACTCATAGTGCTTTCACTTAACACATCTTAGTTTACCAACATATTAATTCACAAAACCTATCTATCAACCTCTATTCATCACATCTCAACTCACCTATCACACAATGTATGAGGCAATTAGTTCATGTGAAAAATCGGTCTTGACTTGGTTGAATAATTCCATATAATTATGTGATATGCAAATGAGAATCAAAACCAATCATAACTAGACAACATTTCCCTTATGGACTATATCATGTGTATAGTTGTCTTAACTCATTTGATCCTACCATAAAATTTCAAAGTCTTTGTATGTGTGACCAACCTTGGTTGTAACAGTGCACAATTATTATAACATTTGCCTTTGAGACAAACTCAAGATGGTTGAAGAATTTGCATGACCAAACTCCTTCACACATTGTTGTAGATCAATTACAAATTCGACTTCCATAGGGCTATATGCATACGTTCTTACTAAAATAGAATAAACAATATAGTTCATTAAAAACACATACACAAACATTGACTTGCTTTCTTTGGGGTCTTCTTCCGAATCTGTGTTTGTGTAGGCCTCAAGTTGCACGTCTCTATTATGTAACATAAAGCCAAACTCTCAATGTCTTTCATGCGTTGCATTATTATTCTAATTACTTCCCAATGAGTTTGTTCATTGTTTGAGTAATATTGATTCCCCATACCAACTACATGATATATTCAATTCATTTATGCACACCACATTAGTTTGCCAACTGCACTCGAATAGGGTATATTAAACATGTATTTTTTTTTTCTTTTTATGTCATCAAGACATATTAATCAACTATGCTCTTGACCATAAGATTATCTTAGGCTTGCAACTTTGCATATTAAATCACTTTTAAGATTTTCTTGCTATATGAATCCTACAATGATGACTCGTAAAATGGGAGAAATATCTTTTTTAACAAGTTTCTTTTGAGTACAATAACCAATATGAATGCTACATTGAGTATGTCCTTCATTTCAAAAGGAATTGACAGTTAATTCATTATTGTCTTCAATAGCTCTATAGTATTATTAACCAATAAATATGCCATCAATGTTCAATAAGAAAACATAAATTCATTATTTTGTATATGTCTGATGGTCTTTATTACTAATTTAAAATCATCAGATTTAATAGTCTCATGAAACTTCAAATACCGTTGTCTAATAAAATTTTGAGCCTATGAACATTAGAGCTTTTAAACTCAAAGAGTGTTCGACAACAAACCCCTCAAATTATTTTATATAAATTTTCTCGTCTAATTCTTTATTTAGGAATACTATTTTTGCATCCAATTGATGTAGTTATAGGTTCACATATGAAATGATGTCTAGTATGAGGCAAACATAATTCAATTTGGCAAGAAGAGATTATGTTTGATCATAGTTTGTGTCTTCCCTTTATATGCATTCAGAGCAACAAGGCAAGTCATAGACCTCTCAAAGGATCATTTTGTGTTTCTTTTGACCAAGCCTTCCTCCCTAGAAGAAAATGAACAAATTCCCAAACCATGTTAGGCCTATCTTATTTCTTCTTCCATTGCTTCTTTTATTCTTCCTTTTAGGACAAGCAGGTCTCTTTGGAGACTTTAGGATGTCAACATTGTCAAAGAATGACGTTATGAATTTACTTTCTATCTCAAATCTACATGGTATTTCTTCTTCATGTTGTATTGAGGTACTTACCTACACGTTGTATACTTTTATCATAACTGGCTGAGATATCACATTTTGTCTCTCAATCCATTGAGATGAGGGCTTCTCTTATGTGATCCCTCTCCCTCCCTTCCTCATTCTCACAGTTTGAAGCCCACCACATTGGAGGAGAAAGTGGCGTTTGATGTTGGATTCTAGAGGAGTGAAGCTATCATGGAATGAAAGACTCAACAAGGTCACACACAGCCAATTTCAATACAGTTTTTTTCTCATTTTTATACATGGCATAAGGCAGATTAGGTTGATTTCAAGATTTTCTATATCTAAGGTCAGGATTTCTGAGTTTTACATTCATGCATTTGCTGTTTTTGGGCAAGTAGCTATCAAATTGGAGTGAGAGGTCATCTAAGTAGTGTGTGCTTCATTGGCTCAGTCGTTAGGCTTAGGTACTTTCAGTTAGAATGGTCTTTAGAGTAGTGTTTGCTTGATTTTAACCATTTTCTATGGTATGGTCATTTGGTTAGTGTTGTTTTCGAACATATAAATTTTGTTTTCTAGCAGTTTTTCTATTGTTTTCTGTTATAACAGCATAAAAACGTGTGTGTATCTGTTGTTTTTGTGAGTGTATTAGTCCATTTTTTTTGTAGTAGGGTTGTCACACCCTGACCTTTTGACACTCAAACATTTTTTTTTCTAAACATCAAACATCGAGGTGTGACTACACAATAGTTCAAAAAGAAATGAGCCAAGCAATTCAAAACAATGGGATGAACTTTCATTTATGTAATCATTTCAGTTCATACAAAATCACATCTATGTGTAACAAAAATGCCCCAAACTGTATAATTGATGCCTAACAAAAATAAGACATCAATAAAACCAAAATAAGACGCGCCGACACTACAAAAGACCCAAAACCTCCCCAGTAGGACGTGAGTGAAGTCATCTGCTCAACCTACTGCCCCGGGTCCGCCAAAACCTGAAAAGGGAAACAATTGAAGGCTTAGCCTTCGCAGGATGTTAACAAGCCAGGACAATACCAAACTCTCTTTGGTAGGGCTCAAGTAAAAGAACACACATCAAGATCATCTATCATCACGTCGTATCAGGGCACGACACGTAAAAGCCACTCAATGGCCACAGTAACTAACTTTCAATTCACATGCATCTCAATCACGTACAATCAATCATATACAATACATTTTCATTAACTTCAGTGTATTAACAGTTCCTGTGGGTGCAAACACAGGCACGTGCACACCGGGGGCGGCCTACAGCCGAGAGACAACCCCTGTGGTGACCCAGAACAATATGGATCCATCCATCCGCTGCAGCGGTAGAGCACTCATCCATGGATGTGTGAGTTCCAAGAAGAGACACTCAGCCTTCCCTAGGACACCCAGGTTGGGAAGGCGGGAGCCTACGCTCCAAGCACATCACACAACAGAACCCTGGGGCCTAGCACCGCCTGCGCTCCGAACAGGCGAGACCAGTGGCAAAAGCGGGACAACTCCCAAACACATAGCCACATTCCACTGACCTCTCATCTCTTATTCATTCATTCTTATCATTAGATTAACACATTCACAAACTGACTGGCTAGCTTATGAGGTTGGTGCACCTCACGTCTGCACCTACACCTCCAATTGCCTCCACACGAAGTCTACACATAACAATAACAGTCATAGCTAGCCGTCATACAGTTTGGGCACGACTACCCTCCAATTCCATTACTTGCATAATTGTCTGCAGCAATGTGTATGCAACAGAACAAAACATTCACATCATTCATCATATCAATCACATCTTCAAAAACTTAGCCAAACCACAGAGAGTAGTCTCGATCTGTGATTGGCTCGTAGCTGTCCTATGCAATTATCATTCTAGGATGCTTTCTAATGCACAATTGGGGTCGAGGAGACACTCGACTTGATACCCCGCCTCATCTGTCCTAAACAGTTATCAATTCTAGCATGCACATGCAAATGCGTAACATTTTCAAAACAATTACTATAAGCTTTTCAAAACAATTCATAACATATATCAATTCATGTACATGCATACAAACATTCATTCACAAACAATCAATCAATTCACATCACAAATCCTAGGATCCCATGATCCTAGGAGCACACATTCACACCCTTGCCCATGCAGGGATTTGCCTAGAATGTCACCATACTTGTGGCGCATTCACAAGACTCTTCAAAATGTCTCGAGCTTCGAATCTGGTAGCTCAAGGTCGACGGGACGTGCCCGGTGTACCTGCAGACATAAACAAAAGATAAGATTTCTACGAGTTATCATAACATTCCAAACAAGTACAAAACAAAAGCATTGAGGCACATGTCATCGCCTCAAGAGGGTGTCGACGAGTAGTGTCGACCAACAAGCTCTCCAATAGGCCACTTCCCAACCTCTTGCCGTTGCATGCTACCAATGTCAAAACACAATGCTTCAATCACTCCATCCTTAATACATTCTTAACTGCTTTCTATGGTTAAAGCGTCTTCCCCAAAGATACACCCAATTTACGTATTCTTCCCTAAATAACGCCAAAATACATTCATTCACATAAGCATGCGTCACGTGCTTGCTACAGCGATTCTAAATCTTCCCCACAACATCTCAATTTCTACCATGCTTCCCTATTGCTTCAAAAATTAACCCATCATGCGCAAATGATCATTATAGCCATGAATCAACACTTCTCCAACATAATCCTACTCTTCCCCCAAAAAGCAAAATCACTAACATGCATCTCAAATCATCAATTCTAAATTCTAGCATGCTTAAACAATAATTATACATGCTCTAATAGAAAATTCACCACAAATTAAGCTCGATTTGACCTTGCTCACCCCAATTTAAGAATCCAAACTGCTGCGATGCTTCCGGCAGCCACCTCAAGCATTCAAACGATCCCCAACGGCACAAATCGTGTAGTGCCGCCACCACCAACACCGCCTAATCGCTGTTAGGAGGGGAAAAACACGGTCCCCAAGCTGGAATCCTAACAAAAAATGCTGAAAACAGTGAGGAAGAGCGCTCGATTGGGGAAAAAAAGGAAAACAATTAGAAAAAGGGGAGAGAGAGCTCACGAAGGGACCGTGTGGGCTGGGAGAGGCGTTGACAGAAATGGGAAACGTAGAAAGAGGGTTCAGTAGAAGGGAGGTCGTGCGGTTGAGAAGGGGAGACGACAGAGACAGTGAGAGAGGGAGGCGGCCAGAGAGAGGGTTTGGGCAAATGGAGAGGACAGGCAGAGGGGAGGAAGATCAAGCGGAGGAAAAAGCGAGGTTGAAGGGCAGAGGTTGAGAGGGCTTACCCACGAGCTGCAGCCGTCGCCGCCGCCGGTCCAGCCACCGCCTGCACCACCTTTGTCTTCTTCTTCTCTGTACTGGCCCGAGAGTACCCAGGAGATAGACGAGAGAAAAGAGGGAAAGGCGAGGGAGAAGTGCCCTCGCGTCGGGCTCTTTCACGCCAAGGGTTTGGGTCCGGGTCTGGGTTTCGATCCGACCCGACCTGCTCAAAAACATAACGAGCATGACAACTTACCCTCCTAAAAAAATTTCATCCTCGAAATTTAGATCATACCTTAATGCAAGAACTGATGTGGGTACTTCTTTCGCATATCCTCCTCAAGTTCCCATGTGCTCTCTTTCAATCCATGGTATTGCCATTCCACTTTCACTAAAGGAATTCTCTTCATGCGAAGCACTTGCTCTCTTTGATCCACAATTTTAATCGGCTTTTCTTCCATTGTCAAATCATCTTGCACCTGAATACCTTGAAAATTAATCACGTGCGTAGGATCTGGTACATACTTTAGAAGCATGGAAACATGAAAAACGTCATGAATATGACTCAAGTCAGGTGGTAGAGCCAATTTGTATGTCACCTCTCCAATCTTCTCTAACACCTCAAAAGGTCCTACGAACCTCGGGCTCAACTTTCCCTTCACACCAAAACGAAAAACACCTTTAGTAGGAGAAATCTTTAAGAACACATGATCACCGACCTCTAAAGCCAACTCTCTTCGACGAATGTCGGCATAGCTTTTCTGTCTACTCTGAGCAGTCAACAACTTTTTCCTTATCAATTGCACTTGGTCGGTGTAGTGTTGCAATACTAAAGGGTTTTCGACCTTACCATCACCCAATTCGGTCCAAGAAGCTGGTGATCTGCACGGCCTTCCATACAAAGCCTCAAAAGGTGCCATCCCAATACTTGAGTGGTAACTGTTATTATATGCAAATTCTGCCAGTTTCACATGTTTGTCTCATTCTTCTTTCCACTCTAAGACACATGCACGCAACATATCCTCTAAGGTTTGAATGGTCCTCTTAGACTGCCCATCAGTTTGGGGGTGGAATGCTGTGCTCAGCTTAAGCTTGGTACCCAAAATGTGGATCCCGATCCGAAATGATAGACATTGGCACACCATGCAAGAAGAAGACTCACCAGACCATTTCTCTGCTTGATGAAGAGGGTGTGATCACCATTTCCTTGTTTGTATCCATTAGTCTTCATCACTATCCTCAGTCTTTCAAACCATGCTCTAGGGGACTGCTTTAGGCCGTACAAGGCTTTCTTGAGATGACAACATTTTCCGCTTTGGGCATATCCAGGAGGCATGTTCATATAGACCTCTTCTTCTAAATGGCCAAGAATGCGTTCTTGACATCAAGCTGGTCCATGCTCCACTTCTTTTGCACAGCAAGTGCTAAGATAACCCTCACGGTATAGGGGCAAAAGTTT
Organism: Nymphaea thermarum; assembly: GCA_011799765.1. NCBI lineage: Eukaryota > Viridiplantae > Streptophyta > Magnoliopsida > Nymphaeales > Nymphaeaceae > Nymphaea > Nymphaea thermarum. The sequence goes on from JAANDH010001440.1 coordinate 25,034, forward strand.
CAAGATAATCAATACCATATTTTTTACTGAACCCCCTTGCAACAAGGCAAGCCTTATACCGTTCCACAGTACCATCAGGTTTGTACTTCACACTAAACACCCACTTAGAACCAACTAAATGAGTGCCTTTGAGAATATCAACTACTTCCCACGTGTTGTTCTTTGCCAAGGCATTAATCTCCTCTGTCATGGCCTGTAGCCATTTAGGATCCTCTCTGGCATCTTCCACACACCTGGGAATCACAGACTTAGACAAGGATGTAATAAAGCTTTTGTAATCCTTATTAAGTTTCACATAAGAGACAAATCTCTGAATAGGGTGAGAAGTACATGACCTGGTGCCCTTGCGCAAGGCTATGGGAAGCTCTTCATCTATTGGACTTGGATCATCTGGGGAACTCACATGATTGGGATTAGTTACATCAACATCTTCAGCCACATCTGTCTTCTTTCTAATGTACACCTGGTCGAACAGATGATCATGGTCTGTGGGCTGATCATCCAGAGAGTTCCCTCCCACATGGTTGTCGCTATCACTTCTGACTGTCTCTGCCACACTGTGACTAACCTTTTACTCCAAAAAATCCATAAACTGAATCAGCTGGTTTGAGGAATACTCTTCCACATTGTTTCCTATACACTCCTCCTGAAGAGGATTCACAGGAAAATACGCCTCATGTTCATGAAAGGTAACATCCCGAGAGACATAAATCATGGAGGTAGTAGGGTCAAGACACTTATATCCCTTCTGAGTTGAAGAATACCCCAAGAAGACAGCTACGACAGACCGATGATCAAGATTCTTAAGGGTTGGACTATGGTCATGAACAAAGCAAGTACACCCAAACACCCGAGGAGTAAGAGGCCAAGGGTTATGAGTGGGCCTGAGGACAGAGTAGGGAGAACGACCATTCAACACACGAGTAGGCATACGGTTAATCAGATGGGCACTAGTGAGAAGAGCATCACCCCAGTAGCCCTTAGGAACATGCCTATGGAACATAATGGCACGGGTGACATCTAATAAATGGCGATTTTTACGATTAGCCACGCCATTTTGAGGAGGTGTGTAACTACATGATGCCTCATGAACAATACCCTTGCACCTCAAAAAATTATCTAGAGATTGGGAGACATACTCTCGAGCATTATCAGTGCGGAAAGCTTGAATAGAGGTCTGAAATTGAGTCTCAACAAATGCAACAAAATTTTTGACAATGATGGGGACTTCACTATGTTCTTTCAACAGGTACACGAATGTACAACGGGAGTAGTCATCAATAAGAGTCATAAAATAATGAAAACCACGACAAGTGGGTACTCCCGAAGGACCCCAAACATCAGAGTGAACCAAAGCAAACGAACGAGTGGTTTTATTGAAAGAAATAGGGTACGAAGCCCTGACATGTTTAGCCAACTGACAAACTTCACATGTGAAAGAGTCAATAGAAACAAAAGAAAAAAGCTTTGGAAACAACTTCTTGATCAACTGGAATGGGAGATGCTCAAGACGCTCGTGCCATCGCATAATGGTAGACCTGTCTTCCACGCCTGACAACTGTCCACTAGTGGGTGAAATCAAGGCAGACGCAACTTGCACGAGCAGTATGTAGAGTCCATCAATAACCGAACCAATCCCAATCTTCTTCACCGTCACCAAGTCCTGCAGGGAACAATGATCAGCAGAAAAGATTAGATTACATTTGAGTTCTCTGGTAATACTGCTGACAGATAACAAGTTCACAGGAATATTGGGAACATGAAGAGCATTATGAAGATGATATTTATTCAACAATGACAAACTCCCTTTTTCAGCCACAGAAATAGAAGACCCGTCAGCCATAGACACGCGTTGCTGCCCTGAGGACAATTTGTATTCTTGAAACAGCTTAGGATCCCCTGTCATATGATGCGTAGCCCTACTGTCAACAATCCAATCACCAAGTGTGGGATTACCTTGATCACTTGTGGCAACAAGAGCTTGAGCTAACTTAGCTCCCTCGGACGTGGAAGTTTCCTCTTGCGTAGTAGATAGCCGGCTGATATAAGCTTGCAATTTCTTGATTTGATCGGAGGAAAGCGTAGATTTTTCAGCAGCGGACGAACTACCCTGACTAGAGTCAGGCACAAAAGCACCCCGCCGACTAGAAGGAGGACGACCACGAACAAGTCTCTTCTCAGGATGAAGATCCCAACAGAAATCCACAGAATGCCCCAACTTGTTACAATGACTACAACGTCGAACGGGACGCTGCCCAGTCCCTGAGGCACGGCTAACAAACGTTGAGAGGGAACTCCCATGGCTGGATGCAATATGCATAACTTGGTGACGTTGTTCCTCAGATTCCACCCGGGCATACACCTCCTCAATCGCAGGGATCTCGTCACAATTGAGAATTTGGCTCCTAATGGATTCAAATTCATCACGGAAGCCTCCAAGGAAAATAAAGGTCCGGTCCATCCATTCTTTTTCTCAGTACAAGGCATGATCAGAACCACAATGCGAGTCATCATTCACATGGTAGTCTAGTTCCTCTCATTTAGTCTTGAGGGCTGCAAAGAAAGATGCTACAGACAAGTCTCCCTGTGTAAGAGAGAAGATGCTACGTTTGATTTGGTACGTGCACAATACTCTCTTCTTATGGCCATACATCCGCGCAAGCACAGTCTACATGTCATATGCAGTCGACTTACGCAGGATCAGAGGCTGAATATCGGCAGACACAGAACTAATGATCCATACTTTAACTTGACTATCTTCCAATGCCCAAGTCGCCCATCGCGGATCCGTTTTATAAGGTGCAGGTTTCTCTCCAGTAATATAGGACAGGCGACCGCGGCTGGTTATCCCGATTTCTAGGGCAGCAGACCAAGGGAGATAGTTGTCTTTGTTCAGCCAGATGGAGGTGATTTGAACAGGCAAGTTCTTGCTCTTGGTATTACTGCCCGTGTCAAAGGCAACATCTATCTTGGGAGTCATCTCTTCTGCCATCACAATCACCAAAGAGACACAATACCCAACACAAGGAGACGCGGCACAGTACCAGAGACGACAAACAAGAGGCGGCAGAGGCGGAAGGATCACTGGCGCCGGCAGGAAAACCTTTGACGGCGATGATGGTGGCGGAGAATCGCTGGCGGGGATGCCGGCGACGCTAGAACAGACAACGGCGACGGCGCTGGAATAGGCGACGGCGATGGCGGCGCAAGGACAAACAACGGCGGCGGCTAATAGAAACACCAGCAGCGGCGGAAACACACGATCACAGAGCAAATCCCACATGCGCTGGCTCTGATACCATGTAGAAATGTGCAACGGAAGAGAGAAACAGAAAAGAAATACACGATATACGTGGAAAACCTCAAGAAGAGGTGAAAAACCACAGAGAAGCTCTAACCCTATTGCTAAAAAAACCATGACTCCCCATATAACAAAATTTGCAACAATTTTTTAGATGAATAGAAAATGTTTCTTTGTGGCATGAAGGACATGCCATCTTGAAAAGTTATTGATGGTCCATGATAATGCTACATACAACTGAAATGTTTCAATTGTTGTTTCTTAACCTTTTTTTCTCTTCTTATTTTTTCTTCACCATATAATGCATGCATGGATTTAATTAATTTTATACTTCTTTGAGAAGAGAACTAATCAATCGAAATTTTTATGTTGTAGTAGATCATCTGTGCAGATCCTCTATTCAACACCTGGTGAGATACTATTATTTGCAACCTCCACATAGATTAATAAATGTTGGTATTATTAGTAATAGTCAAAATTGGATATCTTTAGGCACATAGAAGGTTTTGGCAAGACATATAGATTTGGGATGACCCTATATTTGTTATACACTTTTATGATATGACACACACACACACAATGGAAGAACTGACCTGATGCATCCATCCATGCAGGCTATCCAATCTGGACAGATTGGACTGCTTAGGTGAAAGCCCAAAAGATCGCATGAGGGTCCATCAAAACCCTTTTTCATTTCCTCTCGTTCTCTCTCCTCTCTTCTGCTCGATTTCCCCCTTGTATCTTCTTCTCTGTGCATAGTGTGAAACCCTCGCCTAATCGCCTTCGCCACTACATACTCCATTCAGCATTGTTCACTATCCTTTTCATAGGTATGCCTCTCTCTTTCTCTCTCTCTCTCTCTTTCTTTCTCTCTATATGTGTGTGTGTGTGTGCGTCTCATTTCTCTCTTTCTCTCTCTCAATTCCTTTTCTCTCTTTGCAAAATGGTAGTCCTGCATGAAGCTACATCCTCCTACCACCATGTCCATCACCCTACATCTCCAATAGCATCACATGTATGCATCCATCCGCCTCTCACTCTTTCTATCGTTTGTGGAAGGGTCAATGCATTCTCTCTTTCTCATGAAATATCCCCTCTTCTGTTCACATATTTATAGATGCCCGTCACCTTCTTCTCGTGCAGCAAACACTGCCCTTTCAAGTAGTTTAGCACCTTCCTTGTTGTCTCACTTTATCTCCTTTTCCTTATTTTGGTGCATTGCTCATTCATGTAGAAGCTCTTACCATCAAGCAAAATGCACATACTTTAGTGAATTAGCCAACCAATCTTCTATGTTCCACTCTTTGTTTCTTAAGAAAATGAATTCGATCTTCTTTTTCTGCAAAAAAGATCTTCTTTTCACTCATGTGTAGTGTAAACACGACACATATGTAGCAACAGTAGTACATCTATACGCTTTGATTTTGCTCCATCTAAAGTACTATGACATAGATAATCATAATAGGCCAGACCATATATATAAATATATATTTCACAGTTTGAGATGGTTGCTTGTTAATTGTCTTCTCCTTGGCCTGGCAACAATTTTTATTCCTTGATTGATGTGTGGATTTATTTATTGAAAATAAAATGAAATTAAACATGCAACTCAATGGACATAATTGTGCATGATTTTTTATGGTTACCTTTGTTAGATGTCCTTGTCATTTTATGATTTTTTTTTCATGCACATAGGTGCTTCACCAACCTAGATAGAGTTGTCAGAAGCCATGATAAAGAGGATTGTCTTTTGAAATATAAGCTATAAACACTTCAAATTTTTCATTATCAACTAAATCACTATTTTACACCTCACTATATTGTTTTTGAACTGCTTTTCAAGAACATGTTGAATTGGAAGGCCTTTAATCCTAACTAAATACACACCTATCCCCTAACGTCTAGAGTTTGGACAATTTAGAATTAGCTAGGTTGCCAACACCCAACCAACTGATCTTTCAGCCTTGAACTTTAGAAAACCTTAGGAACTCTAAGAATTCTTCCCACTCAACTAGGATAATTCTCACCTTTACAAGTCTTCAGGAGTTGTTAGAGTCAGTCTACCAGCGTAACCCAAAATAGGCTAGTCTAAACCAAGGCAGCTCAATGAACCTGATCACCCGTCATTTATAGATCACCATGGCATTTCCAAACTTGACTGAGCTCAAGTTAGGATGAACTCAATGCAACCTAAGTTAAAACCAAGTTACTTTGGGTTATAAGATCCAGATTTTAGGTCTAGATTGAATTTTCTGATCACACTACGTCAATCTCTCACCTATTTGGCAAGATCTAGGTTTAATTTGAGTGCAACTAAAACTAGGCAGCTTGAACCGAGCTGGATCATGTTCTTCATTGTTGGATTGAAGTATTCTTAGCTTAGATCAAGTTCATTCTTCCCATATTAAACTCAATTCCATTTCACAAATTCATAAAGTGTTGTCCATATTCGAACATCGCACTTAGTTTACAACTTGATTTATGACTTCAATTCTGATAAAGTTTGATGTGAATTTTCTAGTTTCTTTATTGATTTAATATCCTATGCATTTTTCATAGTGTCTTTGGCTTCAATTGGAGTTGGCATGCCCTAAATCTTATTTTCCTGGATTGACCTTCATGTTATTAGTGTAAGGAACCATTTACATACCAGTCTGCTTAGAAAAATGTGATTTTAGATCGGCAAATGAGGGAATTTTGAATTGGAACTTGGCATACACATAGAATTTGAGCTGTCTGACAATGAATTGTGGTCAAGTTGCCCACCCAGCTCACGAAACTTGGTTTTATGCCAAGGGTAAAACTATATTTTTTCAATACATGCATAATTTTTACATAAACCTAAGTCTAATACTACATATACCTAAGTTAAGGTTGTGTTGACACTAAGGAGCTTGAAAATGAACCTTGTAGGTCCACACCAAGTTGAACCTAGGCTGAACCTTGCCTAAGCCAATTAAAGCTAAGCTCAGCAGAATATACATCTAGCTACACCTAGACAAAACCCAAGACTTGACTTGGTTGGGGTCACCACGAACTAAGTTACCATGTCTAAATTTATTTACTTGAGCCTCACTAGGCCATGCCATTTCCAGATGTTCAATTCAGATTTCAAAATCATATACTAGCTCTACAATTTGTATAGTTTAGATGTGTTGCTGCCATGAGTCTTGGAGAGAGAAAAAGTCTTCTTTATGTTAACCCTAGTCTCCCTTATAAAAGAGATTAAGGTAGAAAAGGGATTTATAGATTACATCAATGAAAAATAAAGAAAATATTAAAGAGGTCTTATAACTCTTTAATATTACGAAGAGCCTCCTAGAAACATAAACTCTTCTAATTCAACGCTCCCTCAAGCTGGAGCATACATATTAAACATGCTCAGTTTGTCACAACATCTAGAGAAATCACCAATAGGAAGAGCTTCGGTGAAGATATCTACAGCTTGATCTTCTAAAGGAACATGAATAGTGGCAATGGTTCATGCTTAAACGAGATCCCGAATGTAATGGCAGTCCACTTCAATATGTTTAGTTCTTTCATGGAAAACTGGATTGTTTGCAATGTATGTGGTTGCTTGATTGTCACAATACATCTTCATGGGAAGCGGAATCGTCACACTTAGGCTAGATAACATGGATCTAGCCCAAGTCATTTCTGCTGTTGTTTGAGCCATAGCTCTATATTTGGATTCTGCACTAGATCTTGACACCATACCTTGTTTTTTGCTTCTCCACGATATAAGGTTGCCTCCCACAAATACATAGAATCTTGTGGTAGATTTCCTGTCTTCAACTGAGCCAACATAGTCAGCATGCATCACTATAAGCTTCCATTTCTAGGGTCTTGCCTTTTGTGAACAAAAGGTCTTTGCCAGGAGACGATTTCAGATATTTGACCACCATCAAAGCAGCATCCCAATGAACTTTTCTGGGTTTTTCCATAAATTGACTTAGATTCCCCACTGCAAAACTAATGTCTGGTCTGGTCACAGTAACATAGAGGAGCTTTCCAATAAAGGACCTACATGATCGAGAATCCACTAATTCTCCTTGGTCATCATGAAGATGTATGCATGGATTCATAGGTAGATTAGTCGGTTTAGCTCCTAGCATCCTAGTGTCCTGTAATAAATCAAGAACATACTTCCGTTGAGAGAGAACGACACCATCCCTATTGCGAGCAACCTCTATTCCCAAGAAATAACATAGTGGACCAAGATCTTTCGTCACAAAGTGTTTTTGAAGGAACAACGTTGCATCAAAAATTTCTTGATCGGAGTCGTTTGTCAGGATAATATCATCAACATAAACCACTAGAACGGTTATACCCCTAGAAGTCTTCTTGATAAACAGAGAATGATCAAGAGGAGATCTCGCAAAGACACACTTTGAGACTACCTCGGAGAACTTGTGAAACCACGCACGAGGACTCTGCTTGAGTCCATAAATAGCTTTCTTCAGTTTGCATACTTTTCCACACTCTCCCTGTATTTCAAACCCTGGTGGTTGTTGCATATAGACAGTCTCATCATGATCACCATACAAAAGGCGTTTTTGACATCAAGCTGATACATATGCCAGTCATGGTGTACAACCACCGAAATGATAAGACGAATGGTTCCCAACCGAGCAACTAGAGAGAAGGTCTCAAAGAATCTGCCTTGTAAGTCTGTGTGTAGCCCTTAGCAACCAACCGTGCTTTGTATCGTTCCACAGAACCATCAAAATTATATTTTACTGTGAATACCTACTGAGAGCCAACAATGTCACAATCAAGAGAAGGATCAACAAGTTCCTAGGTGCCTCGCTGAACTAATGCATCCATCTCATCTTGCATAGCCTGTCTCCACTAGGTATCTAATAAAGCCTGCTGATGACACGTAGGAACTGTATGAGCAGTCAGAGCTTGAATAAACTGTTGCATACTTTTACCCACACCGTCAGTAGACACAGAATGAGATATAGGATGCAGAGTACATTGTCGCTTGCCTTTGCGAAGAGCAATAGGTAAGTCTTGACAGAGATCAGACAGACTAAGGCTACTCACTTCAGATGAACTTACCTCCTGAGAAGCGGATGGCGAAGGATCATGAGAAGGGTCATGTCAACGTATGTAGACTAGAAGGAGATTCAAAAGAGAATGACTCCAAAGGAATAGGAGGAATAGGTAGTGGGTTTGGTGACCGTGGCATCTGAGTAGAGATAGGAGTGGAGCTATAATATTGTGGAGACTCAAAGAATGTGACATCCGCACTAATATACTCTTTTTGAGTCAAGGGATCAAAGCATTTGTAGCCTTTATAGTACGACTTCAGACCTTTGCGCAATGGCAACTTTCTACAAGAAATATTTTGATGAAGCAATGGCAGCTTTCTGCAAGCCTCAAACCATGTAGTCAGATCAGTGCTGCACAGGTGGATGTCCAATAAAGGTGATTGTGTTGGCATTGGCCCTAGAGGAGCCGAAGCCTATGGTAGTGTAGAACTAGTGGTTAGCTATGATGCTGTCAATTGAACAGCCAACTACATGAGCAACTGAAGAACAAAATTTCCAAGGGAGGGTAAAGTGCGTCTGTGTTTTTCTACTGCACATTGGACTGGTGCCAAAGTAACTCATGGAACAAGACTTGACAACTCCAGAATGATAACAGGCAGCAAACTTGAATAAAGAGTTTTTAAGAGGCAAGTTAGGTAGCAGTGGCAAATTTACTTTGTACTAACAATACTTGCTCACTCCAAAAACTATGACATGTTGTGGCCAGGATAGTTGACATCATTTCATTTGATAAGCATTTTTGTTCCTTTCTCATGTATCTTTCCCATGTATTCAAATAATTTTTCTCTTGCACAATATACATATATATATGTGTGTGTGTGTGCATGTGTGTGTGTGTGAGAGTGTGTGTGTGTTGGGGGGGGGGGTGCTATCGGGCACCATTCCTAAAAGTTATTGCATGAAATATTAGGAATGACCGTTCCTACATACATATTAGAATATAATTACAAATTTAACTTTTAGGAACCCAGATAGAAAGCTGGTCCATGTACATCATTAGGAACGGTCGCAACCAGTCCTAAAAGTAATTAGGAACTCCACTTTTAGGAACACATTAGGAACGACCCCTATACTTTCAGGAGTGGTATGTGGCCATTCCTAAAAGTGCTATTTGTTGTTGTGAGTGGAGGAAAAAAGAAAAAACATGGTCAATGTTTGAAGTATTAAGTCATGAACTTCTCTGATGCCAAAAAAACTGTTAAATAAAGTTACCTATTTCTGACAAGTTATGTTTTTTCTCAGTAGATAAATTTTGACAAAAATAAATAAATAAATTCTACATTTCTCTGACGTTTTGCCCCAACATCAGTAAGCACAAGTATGAGAATGAATCTCATACTAACCCCTGGGTTGGAAAGTCAGTGAAGAAAGCATAGACAAAGCGCCATTCTGTTCTGACATAAATGGAGAGTGTCAAGTGTCAATTAAGACAGGCTTTCTCTAACGAGGTCTTCACATTAGAAATGAGCCTGAAAATAGAGCACCTTTACGAATGTGGTGCTTGCAGATCAGTAAAAACTTGTTTTCTATGGCAAATAGAAAGCTCGCATCAATGGAGAATAGCTCTATAATGACTTCTAGACACCAACATGGGTAAAGGGCCCGTTGATGCACCCTCTCTACATTTGTCAAGGAACGTCCGGAACAATGCATTGAAGACCACATTTTACTAACATACTCTCCTTAACACTGGTAAAGGTCAGCAAGTATTGACCTGTTGGCACAAATGCATCAATGGAGAATGGATCTATACTGACGTCTGGACATTAACGTTAGTGAAGGGCCCACTGATGGCACCCTCCTCTGATGTGCCAGAGAACATCCACAAAAACTTGTTTTCTCTGGTGCATGGTGGAACATGTCATTAGAGACCACATCTTTACTGGTGTATCCTTCCTAACATCAGTAAAGGTCATTAACTACTCACACATTGAGTTACGCGTGTCAGCTCCTCTTTTATAGTATCGTGATAAAGATAATGGCAGCAACAAATGAGGAAAGATAATGATAAGGGACAACAAACGAGGCAACAAGCAGTTGTGGATTGTGATCATCGTTCCCCGCCTAAAACCATGCAAAGGAATGGAATCTTCTCTTATCAAAATGTAAACAACATATTTAAAACTAATAGAAACCTTACGTGAAGAATTTTGAGTATACGAGGCATCAGGGATGTAAGGATATCAATAGATTATAGTTGAACTAGATGTACTTATAAGCATATATGCTTTTCTGAATATTCACATATTCGCATTCGAATTTGAATTTGAAGGTAAATGAAGAAAAGTCATATCAAAATTTGGATTTGAATTTTCATAATTTGAATCAGATTATAATTATGATATTGGAATTCACATCCTAATCTGAATATGAATTTTAAACCTAATCTGGCTAACCTTCAAAATGTAAGGGCGTTGGATATAGGATATTCATTAAAAACTAAATTTAATCCAATCAGATGTCATTCTTAAATCCCATCCGATTTTTTAATCAGATATTGATATTTTTTTCACATCTGATTTTTTTTTTGGATCAGTTAAGTTGGATATTCTAATCCAAATCGAATATATTGACATCCTTGTATGAATGTAGGTGATACAACATTAAAAGTGTTTCCATACTGTTTGGTCGTGCATTTATTTTTTTTTTTATCTATGTTAGTTTTTATCTCTCCTTTGATAATTTGTTCCTTAATTATGGCATCTTCACGTGGAACATTCATCTTTCACATGAGGTTGAGCAAAACAATGACAAGGGCTAAAATATCACTTTTCAAAATTTTTATGTAGGACAAATGAAATTTTCTAAAACTTACATGGGGGGCGCAGACCCCTGTGGACCACTCCTTGGCTCTACCATTGCTTTCAAAGCGATCGCTGGATAGTGGGGTTAGCAGGGCCCCTGTGGACCACTCCTTGGCTCCACCTCTGCTTTCAAGGCTCGCTGGATAGTGGGGTTAAGGATGGCTGGGAAGAAAAAGTGGCACATGGAGGCACCGGTAGAGTAAGGGAGAGAGATTTATATTTAGTCATTTAACAGTTACTATTGAGAGGTGGTCATTTATGAATTAATTTGTTAATTAGGCATTGACATGTTAGTTTTCAAAAGTTGAGCAGTATTTTGTAAATTTCTCAATAGTTGGTGAGTGATTTGTAATTTTTCTTAGGTCATCAGGTTGCCCACTTGCCCTGTCCCTTTATAATGATTTTGTGTCAAGTCCAGTGGAGGTTAAGGACATTCTTACAGTTGATTCATTTTATACATGTTCTAGAACAGTTGAGCTTATATTCGATGGGAATTTTTTTTATATATATCTTAAAACAACTAGGTCTTGCATAGTTAATTCAATGTAGGAGTATATATAATCTCTAGGCTAGAGCTAAACTATGTGAAATAAGTTTACTTGTTTTATCTCAGGCTTTGTGCTCATCTAGGAGGCTTGGAATAGGACAAATTGAAGATTGGAATCATTGGAGCCTTATTTAGAACTGTTTGCATTTAGCGTTATATTAGTTAGTGAAATTTCTTTTCTCGCACTAATTGCAACATTTTTTTTTGTCAGTTCACTGCACAACGGTGAAATCTGGCGCCCCGGGGAATGCGCACAACAGGAACCGCCGGAGGGCAAAATTTGGGAAACTGAGAGTTGAGAGCGCGGGAGACTTGAAATGAAATAGAAAAAAGGACGACGGCGACCATTTTGTCCCTTCACACACACACACATACACACACAGAGAGAGAGAGAGAGAGAGAGAGAGAGAGAGAGAGAGAGAGAGAGAGAGAGAGAGAGAGAGAGAGAGAGAGATCCTTTTCCCCCAAGAGACACGGAGAAAATGATGAGTTCATCGTCCGGCAAACTGCGGGAGAAGCTCGGCCAGGTGTTTTTGCTGCCCGACGGTGAGGAGACCGCGTTTCCTGGCGAAGAAGATGACAAGGATTTCATCCTCAGCCAGGATTTCTTCTGGTACGTTACATATTTTAGTGATTTTTCGAGCTAATTTGCTCCAATCAGAACACAAACCCTCTCATCTGCCTGGCATCTTATCTGCCGTACTCCATTATGGGGACGGATAATTTCTGATTACACAGAAGGGTTCGGTATTGTTTCATTGACCATTTTGGATCTCGCCAAGCTATCCCCATTGCTCGGCGAGATTGGGTTCTTGTCTTGTGCTAGACAACGGGATACCTCGTCTGAATGGAGTTATCTTGATGAGTAAACGGAGATTGAGCCATTATCTTTTGGGCATTTTCTTTTAACTTGATTTTCATACCGAACGGTAGCAGGAACTTTAGTGTTCCTTCTTCATTGACTTCTAGTTTATTTATTTATTTATTTATTTTTCAGCACGCCAGATTATATCACCCCAGACGAACGACAGATCTGCCATATCTCAGGCTTTGATAAGGTGCTAGCTAATCTACTGTCTGCTCCAAAGAGTAGATTTCTTCCTTTCTCCTAGATCAGTTTCTGATATTCCATGTTACAGGAAAATCTTCCTTGCCCTAAATCTCCTGTAAAATCATGTGCAGACAGAAAGAAGAGATACAGAACTGGTATGTTTGCTTGCAGTTCTCCAAATTTTGGGAACTGGACAAGTGAGTCGATACTAAAACGTTCTAATCGTTTTCCTTTTTTGTCATTTGGTTTATTGGGGGTTAAATTCTAGAGACCTTTCCAGACAACTTTGATTCCAAGAAGCAATGCCCTCCAAGGGCAGCAGAACTTCCCGCAGAAACTTCAACCGCACAGGACTGGAAGTCAATCAAGTCGTCAATACCTGGAACAGAGAAGAAGCAAAGCTATGTTTCCCGATCAGCAGTGGCTCTGCGGTGCCGTGTCACTCCTCCTATTTGCATCAAGAACCCATATTTAAGTGGGAATACGGGGATTCTGGATATTGTTTGCAAGCAGAAATCTAAACCTGAAGGTGCCCGCTAAGATATATTCAGCAGTAAAAGTTTTAAAGCATTAGGGGTTTTGTAGTACAATGAGAATTGCTGCACTCACCACTTTGTGTCCAAAATAAGGATAACTAGAACGCGACCCATGATTTACAACCTGAGCCCATTCAAAACTTGTAATTGATTATTCTTGCGCATTTTGGCCAATACTTCCAAACGCTAACAGAAATCTAACTGGCGTAATTGCCGGTAAGTTGATGTTTCCAAATATCCTCAGTAACCAACGTTAGGCATATCTATGAACCAAGAAAAAATCTGCACGAAGAACTTATTCCCTAGCAGAAAATTCGCTAGGAGAAATCTAGATTGAAAAAAGTAAACTGCATGAGTTTTGGTGTGAATCGAGAAAATGAGGGTTAACAGAAAACATTTAAAGAGAGCTTTGCTGGGTAGTGGCAAAGCAAAAACTGTGCATAATCTTGCTGGGAAAATTAAACTGCTTGTGTTTGTGGTAATCGAGAAAATGAGGGTTAAAACAAAAAAACTTAAAGACGGCTTTGCTGGGCAGTGGCAGAATTAAATTGTGCACAATTCTGCTGGGACAAATTCCAGATGAGGAGTTTTTGCTAGCAAAAAGTGGCTGATTTTAGAAAATTTTCCTCCTACAATCTTTCTGTCAATTGAACAAATGAGAAATGTGTATTTTTTTTTCTCACCGTTCACCTTTTGTCATCATTTTGCCGCTTCTGAAACTGAAGCCTCATAACTCACAAGTAACAAAGAGTCAAGACTACTAAATTAATGTTTGCACTCATTTCTGTTTGCCTTCCTATGGTCTTTCTCTGTATTGTAATGTTGTTGCCATGATGTTATTAGTTATTTCACGGTTACACCTGGACTCTTATGTGAATCAGCTTTGTTCCCCTTGGTTGTTGGTGGTGATGGCCTTTCACGGTATCATACTGATTTCCATGAACTCGAGGTGCATCCAGAATAGTCTCCTGCCCCTTCTTGTGTTTAATACTTGTTAGACCTATATCATTTTTCTTATGATGGTTTCCACTTTCCTCCTTTCAGGAGATTGGCTGTGGTAATTTTAACCGGGTATTCAAGGTATTGAAGAGAATTGATGGTTGTATGTATGCAGTGAAACACACCATTAAGCAGCTACACCAAGAGACTGAAAGGTAATATTTTGTAGTCCTTTCTTCCTTCTTTTTGTGGACAAGGCACATAATATATTTCACTAATTTGATAGGAGGCGTGCATTGATGGAGGTTCAAGCTCTGGCAGCTGTAGGTATGCAAGCAGGTCTTATTTCTTCCATATGTAACTGAGGCTTGCAATATCATATTGCTATTCTTTTTCCATAAACGTTCCCATGTTTGGCTTGTGTAGGATTTCACCGCAACATAGTTGGTTATTATAATTCGTGGTTTGAGAACGACCAACTCTATATCCAGATGGAGCTTTGTGACCACAGCCTATCATTAAGTAAATCAGGTCCTTTGCTGCCATCAGAGTGCGAAGTTCTGAAAGCAATGCATCAGGTTCTTGTCACTTTTCCTGTTCGTCCAACCCCATGGAAAATATGGTGACTGATGACATATCTGTTGTTTTGGTTGAGTTATTTGTCAAGAGAACTGACTAATGCTTCTATTTTTCCAAAAGAAAAAGAAAAGTAGTTGCTTTCATAAGTTCATTAGGGTTTAAGCATGTAAGTATTGCTAGTAATTATTATGACATTTTATTGATATAGCCAGGTTGCCTCGTAACTTATGCATTGCCTCCTCAGATTTTTGTCTTCTGTTGTGCATGGATAGATATTGCTCGCTTGTTCATGAGGTCATCGGGATAAGTCTCATCTGCAGCCATTTAGTAGTTGATCACATCAACGATTCATGTCCTCAGTAGTTCCCGTAGTTGCCTTTTAGTCAGTCAGTGATGTAATATGTTTTACAGTTCGAAAAACTCTGTCTCTCTCTCTCTCTCTCACACACACACACACACTCCCCTTCTCTTTCAGATGTGGCTCCTTTGTTTACTTTATTTCTTGTTCATTTTAATTTAATTCATTGTCTGATAGTTGAAAAATGCGTAACTTTCAACATCTTTGCCTTCTTTTTGTAGGTTGCTGAAGCTTTGCACTTATTACATGAACGTGGAATTGTACACTTGGATGTAAAACCTGATAACATATATGTCAAAGAGGGTGTCTATAAGCTAGGGGATTTTGGATGTGCAACACTGAAAGATGGAAGCATTCAAATTGAGGAAGGTGATGCACGTTACATGCCATTAGAGATACTAAATGATAAACATGAGCATTTGGACAGGGTTGATATCTTTTCACTGGGGGCCTCAATATACGAGCTTGTTAAAGGTTCTCCATTACCAGCATCTGGTTCACAATTTTTAGCGCTGAGGGAGGGCAAGCTATCTTTGCTTCCTGGTTACTCCTTGCAATTTCAAAATTTACTTAAGGTACGATTTCCCCTATTGGGCTGGTTGAAAACAATGTTCATTAGTCACTTTATTCTCTTGCACCATGTTGATAGATCGTATGTTTCGGGTCCGGATCCATACCCGACCCGTCTTGTAGCCCGTGTTGGGCACTACTTAAGTCATGTAACCCTAATCCTTATGTGTGAATGAGAATCTAAGGAGAGAGAGAGTCTGGCGGCTAGTGGGCACCAACTCCTCCTCATTCGTGGTTTTTTCTCCCTCGAGTTGAGGGTTTTCCACGT
>JAANDH010001440.1:42633-52744 GCA_011799765.1 Nymphaea thermarum
CTAGACTGAGCAAGGACTACAAATGCTTTGTATCTACTCTTTCTTTGGCTGTGATCTCCAGGACTGTTGCTGAAGCTCAAAGTGACTCCAAGTGGGTTGATGCAATGAAAGAAGAAATGGATGCCCTGAGAAGAAATATGACATGGGAAGTGGTGAAGATTCCTGAAGCCGCTCACTTAGTTGGATCCAAATGGGTGTACACCATCAAGTACAAACCAGATGAGAGTGTTGAAAGATATAAAGCTCGGCTTGTGGCCAAGGGATTTAGCCAGAAATATGGAATTGATTACTTGGAAACTTTTGCTCCCGTTGCGAAAATGAAGACAGTGAGAGTGGTTATATCCCTAGCTGTGATGAAGGAGTGGAAGATGTATCAACTAGATGTTAAGAATGCATTCCTCAATGGTGATCTCGAAGAAGAAGTATATATGCATATGCCTCCAGGATATGAAGAACCAGAAAAATGTTGTAAGCTAAAAAAGGGCTTATATGGCCTTAAGCAATCGCCCAGAGCGTGGTTCGAACGATTGAGAAGAGTGATGATACGTCATGGATACAAACAAGGAAATGGAGATCACACTCTGTTTGTGAAGAAGAATGAGAGTAGGGTTACTCTCCTGCTGGTCTACGTGGATGACATGATTGTCACAGGAGATGATGAGGAGGAGATTATCAAGCTAAAAGGATTACTGGCTACAGAATTCGATCTCAAAGATCTTGGCAAGCTAAGGTATTTTCTTGGTATGGAGGTTGCTAGGTCTAGTACTGGTCTTGTACTAAACCAAAGGAAATACACATTGGATCTGCTGGAAGAAACTGGTAAATTGGGATGTAGACCTGCTCCTACCCCATTTGACACTGGGCACAAATTGAGTCTTAGAGATGGAAAGCATCTCTGTGAAGAAGACAAGGGAAGATATCAACGTCTGGTTGGGAAGTTGATTTATCTTACCCTCACGAGACCTGATATCACCTTTGCGGTGAATGTTTTGAGCCAATTCATGGATGCACCAACCGATGCACATCTGAAGGCTATGGACAGAGTACTATGCTACCTGAAGAAAAATCCTGGCAAGGGACTCCTGTATGTGAAACAAGAGACTGTGAAAATCGAGGGCTATTCTGATGCGGATTGGGCAGGTTGTGGTGATACCAGACGATCTACGACAGGGTACTGTGTCTACTTGGGAGGAAACCTTGTTGTATGGAGAAGCAAGAGACAGGATGTTTGCTCNTTGATGCGAAAGAGTTGATCTTACCTTACATGAAGTCTGAAGACCAAACTGCTGATGTTCTAACAAAAGCTCTTCCTTCAGCTTCATTTGAGAGGAATGTATTCAAGTTGGGCATGTTTGATATGTATGCCCAACTTGAGGGGGAGTGTTGATAGATCGTATGTTTCGGGTCCGGATCCATACCCGACCCGTCTTGTAGGCCGTGTTGGGCACTACTTAAGTCATGTAACCCTAATCCTTATGTGTGAATGAGAATCTAAGGAGAGAGAGAGTCTGGCGGCTAGTGGGCACCAACTCCTCCTCATTCGTGGTTTTTTCTCCCTCGAGTTGAGGGTTTTCCACGTTACATCGTGATCATTGTTTCTCTTCCTCTTCTTGTTCGTGTTTCTACACACCACATAAGAAAGGAGCTCCATGTTCGTCAATAATACTATTTTTTAACAAGAGATCACTGATTTACCCCTAGTGACAAATGGACGAGGTGCTCTCGAAGCATTCATATACACCCCTAGTTGACATCATGGAGCATGTAGCGGATGCATTTGGAGGAAGTCTAGCTGCCATCACTACTGTCTATGCCTAGACATAGACCCAATAATTTTGAAGTCCAAAGCTGTAGCTCATTCAGTTTTAACCTTGTCTAACATGGCGACTCAGGCATTGGTTTGCCAACTTGCCAAGTCTGAAGCAGTTCATTATTGAAATCTCAGTTTTTTATGACCAATTGATGGTACAAATTTCTATTTACTTGGTTACCTGTAACCTCTAAGTCATTACTGCTGGATAATCCAAGTAGCTGTAAATAAATAAATCAGGAGGTAGTGTGTAACACGTTAGTATCCTTTGGGCAACTTTTGCGTTTTGTTTAAGCAAATGAAGGAAGGTTTTGGAACTTGCACGGCTGTGATGAAAATCAAATGTGCTTAAAAGGCATGCACTGTCATGCACTTCCTTATGATGGCCAAACTTGTCCCCAGTAAACATGTTGTGCCATGCATTGTCTGAATCGTCCAAAGCTTCTTCATGTTAACATATATGCTCCTGTTCCATGCTTACCCCTAGTTTTAATGACACGATAAGTTCAAGAACTATTCTCAAATTTTCATAGACAACATAATATGAAGTTAACGAGACATATGCAGCTTTTTTTATGAAGAAAGTGGACTAAAGAATGCTATAGATCTTGTATTATATTTGTTGAACTGTAGCTGGCTTCTTGAGCAAGGACCAATGTTTATTGGTTACAGATGTGCTTTAGGACAATCTGGAGGCCGTTATGTCATGGTTTAATATTTCTTAACAGGATGCGACTTTTTATTTTCTATAACTTTATCATCGTGATACACTTGTATGTGCTAATATTATACACATTCTAATTTCTGCAGATTATGATGGACCCTGATCTCAGACAGAGACCTTCTGCTAAAGAGCTGCTCATGAATCCAATTTTTAAAGTTCGTAAGGAAAACAACCCGTCAAAGTTCAAGTAATATTGCCAAGGAGCACATTAGAAGTTGTTCAACTTAATAGCCAAAGCCAAATTACGCAACATTATGGTTGTTTTTGTCGTTAAGAAGTCTACAAGGCTGCAGTGTTCGAGGCAGAAGTTTTGCTATCGGTTCTTTATGTCAATATAGGCTGTCGATCAGATGGATAGATTTTGTACTTGCTGAAAGTAAGTCTGCCTATTTTGCAAAAAGCCAAGTGTTGGCCTATGTAAAGTATGTAAAGATGGTGCTCACGTAGGAGATTGGTTTTGTGCAGTTTGATGTAATGCCATAGTTGTTTCTAATATGATCACAAGAAGCAAGTGCGCTGATGCTTTTTTGGTCCGCTTAGCTGTTAAGTTTGTTAAGTTGCTTGCGGCAGAGCCTTCACCCGCGTGGCTAAAGTTGGACTTTTGAGACGTTCAAGTTAAAGGAGATCAAGGATTCAGTACCCACGATAGTCTTTTGGCATAAATTAGTGGCGGCCTTACGCCAGCTTATCTACTACTAAACAGAAATTTCAATATATTTAAAATTGTGTTGGTTATATGAAAAAGACTCCCAATTTTTTTATATTATTAAAGGCATTCCTCGTGCCCATGGTTAGTTCGGACTTCGGAGGATCTGCGCTGATCTTTCATATAGGTGCGTGTGCTGATGATGAGATCGTAAAGTGTATTTAACTATGAATAAATCAGTAGCTCCCAGATTGCCAAACCTAGATAAGTATGGAATGATTTGGGTGGTCCGATCACCTTAGATCGGACAGCTTAAATGAAGAGCTCAGTTTCTTCCTTTTAGCTTCCTTGCTCCCGGGAAAAGAGACGCTGCCCGTTGCATTCTGTTGGGCATATCGAGTGGTCATGATTGGACTGAGATTTCAGCTATATATATATATATATATATATATATATATATATATATATATATATATATATATATATATATATATATATATATATATATAGAGAGAGAGAGAGAGAGAGAGAGAGGGGGGGGGGGGGGGGGGGGGGGGGGAGAGGAGAAAGGAAGACTCATTCGCGTGCCTGATCAGTCTTCATTTCTGCCTGGCTGTTGTTTTATAAGTTTCTGCAGTCAATTATCTTCTGATTGTGATTTTCTGCTGCTCCATAATTATTGTCAGAAATAGCATCTCCATGATTATCAACTCTACCAAAAATCTGTCGCCTTAAGATAATATGTGCTTTGGTGGCCATATACTACTGTACATTGACAGAGCATATCTTGTGACAAATCTCTCTCTCACTCTCTCTCACGCACACACATAAACTTGAGCAATTAGTGGCTTCCAGTTTAAAACGTAGACAAGTAGTCTCCACACCTGAGAGCACATACTTCTAAAATGACATCTTCCCTTGTTATAAGTCGTTTTTTTCTTGTTTTCGATGAACGTTATAAGTCATGCTTTAGCATGATAATTTCACAAAAGAATTTGATTTTTGCCAACATGCTTTGGCTTAATACGAGGCTTTCTCTTTTCCTTTTTTTGCTTGCTTAAGGAACATACCTAAGTATAAAAGAAAAAGTAAAGGATTATATCCATTAGATTGCCCTTCTCTAATTCCCATAACAAATACAGCCAAGTTTATGTCTATTCCCATTGATTTTTTTTCTTTCCAATCATCATTGAATGGTCAATACCTACAGCTCGATAAGAAGAGAAACAAACTTAGTCGCTCAGATTATTCCACCAATGAGGTATCAAGACACACTATATAGTATATATATATATATATATATATATATATATATATATATATATATATATATATATATATATATATATATATATATATATATATCTAGAGAGAGAGAGAGAGAGAGAGAGAGAGAGAGAGAATCCCGATTTTGCAGCCTATAAACGATCCAACCTATGTCACCGCGGTATGGGTACGGGTGCTGGTACGGGTGCTGGTACGGGAAAACGGGTACTGGTACGGCGTTTTTGAAATTCATGGTACGGGTACGATTTAAATTTTATGCAATAAAGTTAATTTTTTAATTAAAAAAATTATAAATTTTTGAAGAAACAACAAAAGACCATCTCATAAAAACAACCATTTCATAAAAACTTTAAAATAACTTCAAAATTTTGACATTTGAGTGAGGAGAGCTCGGTTTATTTTGACATTTGAGTGAGGAGCTCTTTTTTAGTCCTGTATTGATAAATTTTGAAACAACAAAGCATCATTTAATAATCTTTACCCTTCCTTTATGTGTGAGTCGGTGGTGGGAGACCTTGACGGGTGTGAAAGGTCAGTTTTTAAAATGCTTTTTTCGGACAAGGTACTGCCGTACCGGCGTACCGGTACCGGTACGCGAGTCCAAACCGCGTACCGTGGTGACATAGGATCTAACTAGTTCGATTGTTTTCTTTTTCTTACTTGGTTTTTAATGGTGGTACTGGCTTTTTTAATAGTCAAGGACATTAAATCTGGACCGTCAGATGTAGAATCGAACGGCCCATATCACCCATCCTCTCTCTCCCTCTCCTTCTCTGTCCCAGATCCATCTCCTCACTCTCTCTTTCTCTCTAACAATCTCTCGACACCTGAGTATATATATATATGTGTGTGTGTGTGCATGTGTGTGAGCAAAATTTGTCAAATAAATTAGTCATTCTCTAACAATTAAATAAAATGTCCATAAAATGCTAGTCACCATTTATATATATATATATATATATATGAGTGACCGATGACTCTAGCTTTTCAGAGCCACCCAACCATCTAAAGCAGATAGATGATTGAAAGAAAAATAAGAAGAAAGATATGTGAACTAATATTGATGAAAATGTTCATCACCTTTTTCACCATCAAACCCCCCTTTCTCTCTCTCTCTCTCTCTCTCTCTCTCTCTCTATATATATATATATATATATATATATACATATATATATATATACATATATATATATATAATGTGTGTGTGTGTGTGTGTGTGTGATAGCAAAATTTGTCAAAGGTTTTAAATTAGTCATTCGCTAACAATTAAATAATAGCTGGTCTTGCACTAGCTACAATAATTTAAGCACACAATTGGTTACAAATGTTGGATGTGAATTTGACTTAATAAACTACATACCAGTAAGAGCCTTCAATTCTGTAATTATCTCTCTTATTTGTCTCCTACCAACTATTTGAGAACAAAGTACTATAAGAAAATTGAGCAAAGTGTGCTATAGTTTCCTTCATGCCTTTCTAAATTTGGAAGCATCATCAATATATATATATATATATATATATAATGTGTGTGTGTGTGTGTGTGTGTGATAGCAAAATTTGTCAAAGGTTTTAAATTAGTCATTCACTAACAATTAAATAATAGCTGGTCTTGCACTAGCTAAAATAATTTAAGCACACAATTGGTTACAAATGTTGGATGTGAATTTGACTTAATAAACTACATACGAGTAAGAGCCTTCAATTCTGTAATTATCTCTTTTATTTGCCTCATACCAACTATTTGAGAACAAAGTACTATAGGAAAATTGAGTGAAGTGTGCTATAGTTTCCACAATGCCTTTCTAAATTTGGAAGCATCATCAAATGTCAGCATCATCTTGAATAGGTATGTGGTTGGCATCATAATGCATCAGACTTCATCTCTTCCCAACTGGAGACTAGGAATGGTCACTAAGCGCCATGTTCTTTGATGGTCAACACACTGAACACTACCTGCATACTAGGAGGTGCTTTTTGTTGCTCGTGGGTTGCAACTCTAGAAATTTGAAGATCTTGCATTACCAAATTATTTCTCCATATGAAGCCAAGACACTTAGATGGAACTTTAATCAGTTGGGCATCAAAATTTAGTTGATAAGGTTGTCAATATAGTAAAAAATAAGGATGTGCTGAAATTATTGCAAGTAGAATCATAACAATAAGTTGGTGAAAATAGACATCAAAATTGATAAGGAAACATAGAAAAACACATTTTCTGTCTCAATTCTTGGCCAATGCTATTTTCTTGCTTTGTAATGGGATGTCAGCAATTCACAATCAGTATTAAAGGCCTTTTAAAAAGTCATTTTGTTGGCAGTTGTTCTTACTCTCGCCTAAGGCTGTGAAGTGGAGTAATTAAGCAGTTCATGACATTATAGCAGCAAGTTTTAAGAGTCACCCCCAAGTTTTGACCAATCCATTTTTGATACCACATAAATAAACATTTAAACATTAAAACAAAATCATAATTGAATGAAAATGTATAAGAAACTAAAATATATGAGAACAATTGTTTCAAGGACTTATTTAAGGCCCAAACAACAGGACCAATATAGACTCAAGCAATAGGGCATCCACAAGGACCTCAAACTCGATTCAATGCCTAAATCGCCAATGCCAATCCATTGCAAAGTTGAGGGAGTGCATTCAGAAGCTACCAATCAATCAAGAGCTACATGTGGAGATAAGAAAGGAAAATGTCATATTGCTCCGATTATAGTCCAGCCATGGGAAGAACAAGGTTTGGCAAAATCGATATACACATAGGTCAAACAAAATCCATATGCACCCATGAACTACATGTTTCACGCCACACCACAGAGGTATAACGTACTATCACCTTTGAAGGATACTAGAGCCTCATGGGTTACAAAGTCACACCAACAATCTATTGACCACTAACCAAGATCATACCTTCTCTAGGCAAAACAAAAATACCTTCACTAGGCAATCCATATAGATCGAGGGTACGTAGTGAAGCCTCTTAAGATATCCTTTATTGCTGCTGCTGCAGTGAGTTCACACAATGGGCATCACCCGAAGTGTTAGACCAACCCCCTTCAGGAACCCAAGTTGAGGGGCTAGATGCCAAGTCGCTCTCCAAATGTAATTATAAGTAGAATCCTGGGGCCTTATGTCCCCCAATACCCTGTGAGTAGTCCAATGTAGACAGAGAAGTGTGTGATTATAATGAGCTCATGCTATACCACTACCTCCATGACCAAAATAAACTACTTGACTCAACTCACAATCACGTATACCATTATTTGAGACATGGATGTTGTTCTCTTTCATGCATCTACCTTTGAGAGTTGTCATTAGAAGTCAGAGACATCATAAACTGTATATATAAACATTCAGAAATTACCTTGTAAACCTTTCCCAGTTTGTAGTGTGCACACATTTGTATAGATGGTCTGCACATCTACACCCAAACCAAAAAAAGTATATGTGTATTTCTTAGAACTGCTTAATTTTCAACTTAAAATCTAAAATCAACTCTATAATAAAAACACACACATACATATATATAAGTAGAGAGAGAGATAGAGAGAGAAAGGGACAAGGATATGGATATAAATTAAGTAATTAGTCGACCTTAATCATACTTTGCATCATGAGTTAACTTACAGACTGCAACATAAGAAGAAACCTATAAAAAGATTTAATATGTAACGTTCCAAAGTCATACACAACTAAACACAAAAAGGAAATGGGTAGAGTTTTTTTTGTGTGTGTGTGTGTGTGTAGCAAAAGCAGAACAATCACATACCTATATAGTTGGCCTATTGCGTACAGATAACTTGTATACATAATTAGCGCATGGCACGATCAGTCCTAGCAATTAATATTGCTAATGAAAAACACCTATTAATAAAAAAACATTACTTTACATATATGTTGGAGAGCCATGGCTTTCAAGTCTTAGTCTCAGACACCATAAAACTGTACAAGTATTTACAAACAAAAGTGCATAGAGGGAAATGTATATAACATTGTTGCTTACTTCCCAACAATACCCATCCCTTCAGCCGCCCGATCAATGAGCATAATCTATTACGAAGTGAGGACCTAATGAAGATATAGAATCATAGCATCAGCACAATTACTGAGTATAATTAAAATCATAACAAGATCTCTGATGTATCATTATATGAGTATAAGTGTATACATTGTTTTATATGTATACAAAAGGATACACAAAAAAAGCCTACTCCTTAACAGTAGTTTGAAGTAGTCTCAATGTTTCTTATTCTTTGCCTTTCTTAAATATTTCACCCATTCCTTTTGTTTATATACATGCATCCTTCCTATTTCTTCATATTCAAAAAGGGGATCATTGAACATACTAACTCTTCAGGTCAATCTTCATAATGGTAGATTGAGTTGTCAAAATGGTGGTAGGTTTTTATTAGTTTTTCTAAATTGTTATCTACAGGTGGCCTAGTGATGCTAATTTCATTGGGTGATTCAATGAGGTATTTATCTTTATTTTGGTCTCATCTCCCAGTGCTTTGAATTCTTTCATTGCATAGTTATTAGATCCCTATGTGTGTAACCTTGAGAAACAGTAGGTTTATTGGCCATCAAAAAGGATAGTGGATGAGTAATATCATTGGATAAAGGTCCGCTCTAGCATCAGTAATAGTTTGGAGGTTGGTATTTTAGGGTTTGAAAGAATGTTAATGCAACTATTTGAAGTTGCACTTAAAAGAGCAATGAAAGGGGTTTCTCCAGTAGGATGTCTATGGTTCTCAGGGGACTCTATATGTAAGGTGGTGCTCTAGGTAAGGAAGGTTACGCGTTCCAGTTAATGGAACTGTTGACCATTGGACGCTTTCCCTTATCTGCAGGTACCAAAGCTTGGTTTATTAGTTTCTTTGACATTCCAGCAAAGTAGACTCAATCTGAATCACACGAAAACCCATTACATTTGTGACAATAATGAAAAGCAGATAAATGAACAAATAAACAATCAAACAATTCATAATCTCATGAATTTTTATGGTGCATACATGTGCACCCATCTGAGTAAGATAGCATGATGCCACTCAGCTTGTTGGTGTATTTAAGGCGGATTGTTGTGCACCTTACAGTCTCAAGCACTAATTCATCGAGAATATTGGCATAGTGCGGGGTAACCACTATTGTGGCCCACATGTCATTGAGCTCAACTGTGTTATTGCAGTAACTACATCCCACACTCGCTGCCTCACATTGGGGATGAGCTCCTTTAAGAGGTCCGAGGAAAGAACACTTTATACATCAATCCCTGCATTCAGGGAAGGTTCTGATCACGTAGGTCCCAGCATAATCTATTTGTTTTGTTTTCACAAAATTTTGCAGTAGAATTTACTGTTAAATCAGTTCCCATTCCAAATAATCAATCTATGAAAAGTATTAACCTTCAGCTTGATCAATAATACATGTTTGTTCATCATTTCAACTGTTGCAAGAGAGACTAGAAGAAGTCGAGAGAGAGAGAGAGAGAGAGAGAGAGAGAGAAAACTGCACGAACTATCTCATTAGGATGCACCCTTCTCACGTTAAATGAGAATTAGGGTAAAAGAAAGAAATTACAAAATCAGTCCAAGACTGAAACAATTATTAATAAAGACTGTTAATACAACTTTTAAATATTCAA
>JAANDH010001441.1:0-10527 GCA_011799765.1 Nymphaea thermarum
CAGGGATTATTTCTACTGAATATGTTGCTTCTGAAGATCAAGCTGCAGATATATTTACTAAAGCTCTTCCTATATCTGATTTCACAAAGTGTTGTAACAAGCTGAGCATGATAGACATCTATGCTCCAGCTTGAGGGGGAGTGTTGAGAAAAACGTTATGTTTATGTTTTGAGGTTTTCTGTAGTGTTGAAACTTTTATCAGGTAGTTATTTGAATTTTTCAATAATTGTTGGACTCTTTATGTAAAGGGTTAAACTTAACCCTAATTCCTTCTTTTTATTTAATAAGAAGTGTGGGAGCCGTAAGATAATAAACGAGCTACCTTCTCTCAACGGTTCTATCCTCTACTTCTTCGTTCTTGTGGATTCAACAATGAAGTTCAACAAAAACAAACAAGCAAAGGAAGAAAGAGAAGAAGAAGATAGCACCAGGAGAACATGATGAAAAGGAGGCGGAAGGAGAGAAGAGAAGATAGAGGTAGAGAGAGGAGCTCCAATAATGCTGGTCTAAGAGGGGAAGAAGGCTATTTATACCCTTCCGAAGGAGGTGCCACCCCCTTTCAAGAATCCTTGAGGATTTTTCAAATTGCTAAAAAGAGGGTTAGGCCCAAAATTTTGACAAGAACAATAGATATTGATTCCAGTTAGAGTGTCAAAATCCCATTGTTACATAGATTCTAGATATGATTCTAAGGATTTAATCCAAGATTTGGATATGATAAAATGTGGCACCACCTTTAGTGTCTCTAGAAGTTTTAGATAATGTAAAAGAATATGGAGAAGACTCGGAATCCCTAAGATGGTTGGTTCTAAGAGCCTCTGAAGATGTGTCACAATTTAGTGCAATCATGTCCAAATCTTGGATAGAACACTAGCGATGGAGATCAAAATCTTGAAAGAGTGAGATGCCCTATTTGGATAAATATGGGGCTAGGTTCAATGAACCTAGATGTTTTCCAGAACTGAGTTTCGGGTTCAACTTTAGATTTAAGATTTGAACCGAGGATCTAATCCATAGATTATTCTAGATGCTAGATCTTGGATAGTATATTTGAATTTGAATTTTGGATTGGGGTTGATATATAAGATGGATATTTAAATCTAGAAAAGACTTTGGATCATAGATCCTATACTTCGATTGTGGACTTGGATAAAAAGTATAGAGAAACTGTGGATTAGATATGATTATAAATCCAAATCCAAGATTAGGATAAAATATCCCAATTTAAATGAAATAGGGAATCTCCTATTTGGATCCCTTCTACGCTTACGTAGGTTCAAATCAAGTTAAACTATAGGTGCACTGAAACTACATCCAGTTGGTGTAATTGGGACTAGGTTTAGTCTAAGGCCTAACCTGGGTGAGCTACTTTGAAACCAGTGGGCTTAGTTTGCTAGAAATAAGTTTACTTGGCCCAACCATCCCAACTAAGCTCAGTAGGCTTGGATAGGAGAAAATAGGGTTGGACAACTCTCAAGTTTTTGGACCTAGGGCATGCCCTAATTTTGGATGCAATCTATGAGTGAGTCAATCTTGATTATATAGATGGATTCAGTTGTACAACTGGGTAAGTCTTATGAAAAAATTAATGCTTCATGAAAATATAGGATCTATATGCATAGGACTTAGGAAAATCTAAAACATGATATATGAAGCATTTCCAAATTGCTGCTACTGAGCAATTTGCCCTTGACAAGTTTTCTAGATTTTTTGGATTATTTAGGCTTTTGTTTTTCTTATTTATCAAATAGAAAAAAACTTGTGTAGTAATTCAATTTTTAGAGACTGACCAGCCTCAATTTATGCTAAAACCACAAGGAAAGTGACAAACTAATGAAGAAAACTAGATAAATTGGACTCTAAAAAGGTTCTTAATGGAGTTTTCTCTAGGTAGCTGAGGAACTTAGACAAGGGTTGTCACAAATATGAAATGCTGAAAAATGCAGAAATTCCAATAAAAATCCCACTAAAAATCAGCTCAAAATAATACACAGATTGACGCAAGCAACTAAGAGAGTGAAATTAGTGAGCATAGTATTTGAAGAATAGCAAAATAAGTTGTCTTTGAAGTACCTTATTTCAAGGGAATTTGGGGGTAATAGAAGGCTTTTTCCACAAGCCTAGCTAACACTTCCAATTATATTTCCCAAGTTCTCCCCCTATGCTAAATGAAGTTGTTGAACCTCACCTCAGTTTGGCCTAGGTTGACTACACTTGGTGGAGCGGTAATTAAATCAGGGTCTCACTAAGTGAAGTGAAAGTGACATAGTGACAAGATTTTGCTAAGTTTGAGCAAAAACTAGATGATGTTTTTGCACACAATTTTGTGAATTGCTTATCAATTTCATCTAGAATCCAAAAATGCACTAGACATGTGAGATTGGAGTATTTTTAATGCAATCTTCTAGCATAAAAGTGGCATTCAAGAATGACATCTCCCCTCTTCTCATTATTATTTACTTGTTCCTAGCATACAAACGGCATTCAATAGTGACCACTGCCCTCTTCTTGTGAGTATTGCTTGTTCACTTGTCCAATAGCATGCATGAAGAAAGCCAACATGCATGCCTTAATGATCAATGGTTCATGATGCTCTGGGTGATAAAGACTCATCATCATTTTCATAATTCATCAATTTACGGAAAAAAATGGTATTGTGATGGATGGTCAACATTACATGTGACTATCCCAACATACTATCATGATGATTGATGTTCCAAATAATCTACCATCATAAATCCCCATCATCCTTACCTCAAACTTGGAGTGATGGATACTTGTCTTGGATGTCCATGGATTATCTTTCATATTTACACTTGGTGAAAGAGATTATAGGCAAGAAATTCCACAAATGAATTGCAGAAAAGACACAAATCTGTTCAAGGGTTGAAGTATATGAAAAGACAAATGTTAGCTTTAGAAAATTTGATGAATTTATAACACAAATGGACATGAATGATAGTATCAAGACATAGTTTTTTTTCTTGAGCATATTCTCATTACTTGAAGGTAATTTAGAAATGCTTATTGTTTTTTGTATATGCACTCATGACAATTTTTTTTAGAAAAAGAGCTACAGTTTATCATTTTAAATTTATGCACTCATGCTAACAATTCTATCATGAAAAGTAATTCCAACACTTTCAGTTAGAAAGGATTTTCAAGAAAAATTTTGTCATGATCTTATCATTCACATCTATTTGCTTTGCAAATTTATCATTTTCCTAAAAAAAGCAATCTTTGGAGCTTCTTTCAATGAAGCATACATGCCTTCTATAGTGATGTTCTTGTACAAGTTGGGCAAATAGGAAAATGATTGAGCATTAATTGCTCATAAAATCTCTTTGCAATAGTCTTGTGTATGGAGTTAGGATTTATGCACCAATTTGCATCAACGATGTAGGTACTTACTTTTGTAACATAATTTTTAAGTATACAAATTTTTCCACATTCTGATTGCAAGATGTGTCAATTTATAGATGCTTGTCCCCAATTTCTTCTTCACTAGTCACCTAGGATTGGAGTCTCTTGCTCTAAATTCAAAGAATAGCACAGTGATTTTTAGATCAATATTGTAATATGCTATAAATTCATGTGATTAGTCAATTGGCTATGTTTGTGATGTTTGATACAAAAATTTGTCCACCTAGAACAAAGCAAAACATGAACATAAATACAAAAAAAGATTTCTTGACCTATGTTCATCCATTTGGAAGGCAATATAAAAGTCAAAACCCATTTTCAATTCTTTTGGAAATAGCTTACAACATGTATTTCACCACATCGTAACACACTCTCTCTTTCACTGAAGCTGATACTTTAGGTTTGATGGTCTTAATGATGCATTGTCTTGCTCATCCCACTTGTTGATATAGTTGTATGTCTGCCTTAGAGAGATACTAGCATCAAACATAACCCTCTAATTGCTGCATGAGCGTGTGTTATCTTTTAACATGGCTTCAACATGCAGGCAATTGTAAGGGTAGTCAAGAGGTGGTTCTGATTGGTAATGAACATTCTAACAAAAAACTTGCCATTTAAAAGCCTCTTAATTACAATCTTTTGTATGAGATCCACATCTTTACATACCCTTATATATATATGTCTTATAAGAACCACTTTCTGATTTTTTTTTCTCACCTTCTACACACTAAACCCATGGGTTGAGTGCATACTAGTTATACAAGATGAAAGTTTCTTCTTTGTAGCTGAACTCAAAACCCAAGATTGAAAGCATACTTGTTCTAGAAGTTGAAGGTTTCTTGATTCTTACTAAATTCCATTCCTTCATGTGAGCATCAAACTCACCATAAGCGGTGGAGTCAAGAATTATTTCTTAGGAAGACCAAATTATATTTTTCAAAATTTCTACTAGGGCTAAATATATTATAATGGGGTGAAACCACAATTTTTGTAAGTTATAACATGTGGTTTTTATTTTTCAAAATCAAAA
Organism: Nymphaea thermarum; assembly: GCA_011799765.1. Classification (NCBI taxonomy): domain Eukaryota; kingdom Viridiplantae; phylum Streptophyta; class Magnoliopsida; order Nymphaeales; family Nymphaeaceae; genus Nymphaea; species Nymphaea thermarum. Next base: position 4,454 of record JAANDH010001441.1, read on the forward strand.
GGGGGAGGTGGGAAGGGGGGCCATAGCCCTTGCCAGGCCCCTTGCCTCTACCACTTCTCACCATAGCCCTGGTGTGCATGCATATATCTATTGGAATACTTTCCTCTACCCTATGTGTGTCCTTATTACCTTCATGTGCATCAAACTTACCACTTTCTATTTGTGTATGCACATATATGCTAAAATACTCTTCCTTAGTATGTGTGCATCAAGATGATCTTTGCATGCATAAAATTCATCACTTATTTGTTCATGCACCCATCTATTGGAATATTATTCTTTGTTCCATGCACCTCATGATAATCCTTACCTGCATCAAGATCACTATTGTGTTGTATGTGCATGCACATATCCACTAGAATACTTTCCTCTATTTCATGTTCATCAAGATAATTTTCACAAACATGGTAAAATTTATCGCCAGTCTATAAAACATGCAAATACTAGAAAATCTTTCCTTGCTTTATGCATATTAGGCAAATAAGTCCCCCATTCAAAATCTTCAATATAATCACACTAATTACATGTTTTTTACCCACCATCTCTTTTGTCTTTTCATGATTGCTGTCATCAACATTTACAACTGCATTTATAGGCCACAATTTAGTTAAACTTTGTATGTTGTCACAATAGTAACAACATTTGTAAAAGGATGTGACAACTTTTCATTAAATGCTAGGACTACATAATAACTATAGTATAGTAGTATGGTCAATATATTGGTAAATAATAGGAGACCGATTGTGTCATAGATTAGGCTTGCATTAAAGTCACATGTAAAAGTAGTACTAGTCAAAGCTTCAATAGCTAAACATGAAATGTTGCCATAATGATAATAGCATCTTATGAAACTTAATATACCATTCCATGTGATGTTTGTCATTCACTTGTCATACAATTACTACACTACAACTGTAAAGTCGATACAATGGTATAATGATAATAAACTCACAATGTTAAACAATTATTTCTTTAGGGGGTGTTTGGTTAATATAATAGTAAATAGTGTTATACAAACCTACTCCAAAAAATGGTTTAGATTCATGAAACACTATAACATGGTGTTCCATGAATATGGCCCAATTATTAGGGCATATTCATGGAACACAACCAAATGTCCCTTTAAAGTTACAAATATTTCACCACTAACTATTCAAGTCTTCAATAGCAAAAACTAGTACGTCGTTAAAATTGTAGTTGCATCATATCAATCATGTGAACTAAAATGGTAGCATAGGTCCTCATAATGATCCTAGCATCTTAAAAATACAACATGATTACTATGTTATGCTTCTTTTACCATTACTATAGTATAGTTGTTTTTGCAGATGGTGCTTGAGTGTAATGTGACATAGAAGATTATAAACATGCGTAAAATCCCGTTGTGTCTCTCAATGGACGTGATGATGACCAAGTAGCATATGCTCTAGTAAAACTATGTTTGGACAAAATCTCGTTCACATTCTGCTCTTCCAATACCTTTCCTTGAACATATAACAAGTGACTTAAATACTTGTTGTCATGCATAATGTTAATAAGTTTCTAGCAATGTTTTTATATACTTCACAAATTTGTATACATGAAGACGTCATCTACCAGCAGGTCCCTACTAGAGGTTAGACACCTCAAGGGGAGGGCAGATGGTACGAAGACTGAAAAAAAGAAGCTGTCAGATGCTTCAAGAGGAGGGAAAATGGCAGAGAGAGTGAAAGAAATACTGGAGTTTGATAAGCATATGTGGAAACGAAGAGGTAAGTGGATTTGTGGAAACAAAGGTGAGATGTGCACAAACAGTGGAGGAAATATATTCAAAACATGCCTTTAATTAGGGGATAAGTCGAGGGCATTTCTAGAATGTTAATTTTCCATTTGTCACTCAGTCAAAGACATCTATTGCGCACTTAGATTGCATAATGACCAAAATATCACCAATCAGCAATGTCACCTGGGTGCGGTTTTATTGGACCCGCACCCGCGTCGACGCGACGCGGGTGCGGATTCGCGTGCGGATTCGCGTGTAGTGCGCACCAAAACCGCACCCAAGACTGCGGTAGAGAGAGAGTGCAGGGGAGAGGGCGGGCGGTGAGGAGAGGAGAGAGAGTGTAGGGGAGAAGGCGGTAAGGAGAGGAGAGAGAGTGCAAGAAGGAGGAGAGAGGGTGTCAGTAATTTAAAGTTTTTGAGAAGTGTGCATCGGTGGGGAGAGGAGAGAGAGTGCAGGGAGAGGAGAGAGAGTGCAGGAAAGAGGAGGGCGTCTTTTTTTTTTTCATATCTCTTTAACACATGCTAACATGTTTTAATTCATTAATTCTAAAATTTTAATTTTATTATATTAAACACATAATTTTCAAATTTAAAATCAAAGTTTGATGCTACTAAACACAAAAAAAAACATAAGATGGATAGATGCAAATTCCTTTTGCTCAAACAGAGATGTGTGTTATTCAATTTTTACGAAAAAATAATAATAATAATAATATAAAAAATATATCTTCACCGCACCGCCGCACCTAATTTTTTTGAGATGTGCCGTACCGGCACCCGCACCAGCACCGACACCCGCACCACCCATCTTGGTGACATAGCCAATCAGTGAAAAAGATAAAAAAAAAGCTAATGCAAAAGTTAAAAGGCCAATAACAACATTACTTTTTTTTAAAATCGCCAAAATTAGCCTGCTCTTACTTCGTTTTTTCCTTGTACTTTGGTGGAGCACGCAACTCATTCTATCAAGAGCCCTTTTTTATTTGCTGGCGCAGTGCATGCGATTAATATGCACGGAAAAAAGAAAGGGGATGCAGGGTATTTTGATGATTTTCAAAAAGAAAATTTTTATTTTCGGCAATGGTTTTTTCAATCTCTTTCTCTCATTTTTTTTTGTCCTTGTAACTGTCCCATTTTTAATGAACTGGGACATTTTGGTTATTTGACACCATGCCTAAGTCCCGCGCACGAAGATCGCGCAGATGACCCGCTTCGGCCGCGGACTGCCTACGCATCCCGTAAATTTAGATCATTGACCCGCACCAGGCTGGCCGACGAAAACCGTACAAAGCGAAAGTAGAAAGAGAGACGGGCTTTATTTCTCAAGGGAATTCCTGTCGTTCTCCAGGAGGCTATTTTCTGAAGTGTATATTTTCTTGAATGGTACACGAGGAGGCCATGGTTGAAGAAGACAGAGGGTTGGAATTGGTCAGGGTGAGAGAGAGAAATATATGGTGAGGTGAAACAATGGAGAGAGCAGAACAAGAGCTAGAGAAGAGGAGCAAGTACCTGAACTCCCTCATACAGAAGAAGAAGGCAGGGGAGCAGCAGCTGCGTAGCGTCAGACTGCGCGCCTCTGACATGCCCACCCACCTCCAGAACCAAGCTTTCAGGTGTGCCAGGGAAATGCTCGATTCAATGGAGAAGCTCGACAGCAAACGCTTAGCCCTCGAAATTAAAAGGGTAAAGAGACACCCTTCTCCATCTCCCACCCTTTTATCCCTTCTTCGTCATTGCTCATCCTCACTCTCAAACCTTCCTTTGTTCTGTTTTGGCGCCCTTTTTTGTTTTTTGTCATCCTTCAAGAACCGTGACATTCATTGAAAAATCTTTTCTTGGTTGTTTCTTCTTTTTCTTAGATAATGGTCCTTTCTGTTTTTGTTTTCTTGTTTCCGATTATAATCCCTTTTTTGTTGGTTACTAGCAATATTTGGAAATGCAGTGTTGTGTTTCATTTCTTGGTTCTGCATCAGGTTCCTGTGCATATCCGGGAAAGTTAATATGTTAGTAAGATTCAGTGTCAGCCGGTCGAAACTAAACTTCCAGATGAATATGCTCAGGTTAAATATTTATGTTACCCTTATTATGCTGTATTGATGCAATAAAAGTACTTGATTAACGTTTATCGACTTTTATTTATTGTTTACTCTCTTTAGCGGAAACCAAATGCAGCTAGAACAGCCTGCGCCTAAGAGATCAGTGCCATATGAAAAGGTGCAAGGCAGGTCAAATAACGCAAAAGCAAGAATCGGAACAGCGGAAATAGTTGGTCTCTTTTGCTTAGCAAAACTGGACCTTTTTCCAACGTAATATGTCTGTGCTTAAGGTAGTTGATAATTGATATTACTCATTCTACTAAAGTTTAATATGGATTAACTAATCATGAAAAAGAAGAAGAAGAAGAAGAATCTAGTGAAATCTAAGAGCGTATACTAGTTTCCACAGTAAGAAACATCTAAATATTTTTGTAGAACACGTTCTTTGCCATTAAGGACCTCAGTGCACTTTATTTAGTTTCTTGGTATTCAAGTTCATAAATCATTTATTGGGCTCTTCTTGAATCAATGCTGCTACGCACATGGGCAGGGTGCACAGTGAGTTAAGCTGCTTCAGCTCAACTTGACCTCACTTATCTAAACACGATTGCAGCTCAACTTGTCTACTAAATAAAGTGTGTTTGAGTAAAACGTTTCACTTGCCATCATTAACTAGTTGAGCTTGAGTTAGGTGAGGTCTGCTCATTTATGCTCGAGTAAATTTGTTTAAAACATATATGGAGAATTTTTTTTAATGAAGCTTGCGCTCAGGGAACCTGGTTTGTTTAGGCTTGAGTAAGCTTGTTTAATACATCTATAAAAAATACATTTTCAGCTGAGCTTGAACTTGCTTCCCAAGCAGAGCTTAGCTGGAGCAGGTTGACTTGACTTGAGTCTTTGAAGAATCAAGTAGGCTTGGCTTGGACCAATTTGACTCAAATTTGGTTTGTGATATGAAGAGGAAATATGGGTCACAGATATTAGCAAGAGCTGATTAAGAACCAAAAATGAGCACCAAGGCTCTAGACTCACTGGGTTCAAAGAACTTTAATCACAAACACTTGATGTACAGCAAGGCGGAAACCTGAAAATATGAGTTTTAGTAGAATGGATAAGAAAAACTCCAAATGATGGAAAAGTAGAGGAAAACTGCCCTCTATTTATAGAGAGGGCATCTACCCAATTACAAGGCTCAACAGCAAAAAACCTCACCCAAAGCTGATCCAAAACAAAGCATACTCCACAGGTAGCCACAAATAAAGATCACTTACCATGGAATATGAAGAGTTAGTTCATGAAACGAATAGCATCCATTCACCAATGCCAAAATCACATTCTTTGGCTCTGATAGATACCATGTTGAGAGTCACAAACACCAATCACAAAAAATAAGATAATCTATTGTGGTTCCATTTTGCACAAGAGTACAACATACAGTCACACTTGACTCCATCCTCTTCAGGACAAATTAGAAAACTCACCTAATGAGGGTCATAACCCTAACCACATTGCCGTTACTTATAAAAACAATAACAATAAATAACCTAGTACATAGTTATGACAGAAACAGATAGACAAACTGAACAAAATAGAAAGCAACAACTATACCCTTTGACCATTGCAGTAGATATTATATATATATATATATATATATATATATATATATATATATATATATATATATTTCGACACACCAAATCTTATAGTAGCACCACTGTTACCAGAAGGTCACTCACAGGCCACCCGTTGGGTTATAGACACAGGCACAATGAGGGTTGGCATCCTTGGAGTGCCTGGAAGTTAGGACAGAGTGTTGATGCCCATAGTCATATGCTGACCAAGGTGATGACTTTACTGAGTTCAAGGATCCAAAGGATAAGGCCTTTTGGCACAAGCACCCCTGAGGACTGGTGGACAAAAATCAGAGGCCAAAGCAGGCACATAAGGGGCCATCTAGATATGCACTAAAGTTGGACTTGCATGGGAAAGTTCGACGTTGAGCTTTCTTTGACTGGACTTATCTCATAAAGTTTGCCTTCGACTACTGATAAAGTCGGAGAGAGAAAAATTTTAATTTTCATTAACAAAGCCCTAACTCCTCTTTATATAGAATAGAGGAGAGGGAGAAGTTACACGCAAGTCATTAAAAGACACCCTTATTACATAAGTACCCTCTCAAGCATAACACTCAATATAAGCATGTCTTAACACTCCCCCTCAAGTTGGAGCGTATATGTCAAACAAGCTCAACTTGGAACAACAATTTTGAAATGGTCC